>JBAMJV010001667.1:0-141045 GCA_037951105.1 Echinarachnius parma | reverse complement strand
CAAATTAGCCCTGACAATTTACACAAAATGACACCTGTATTACGTCATTTGATCGTACCGCCATCAATGAGCTATGATGAACGACAATCAGTTGTCCAAGTTCAAACTAAATTGACCAATCCGAGGAACTTAACAATAACTGATTTTAAAGAAATTAAATAACGAATACAAGAAAAAGGGAAAAAATATGAAAACCTTGAACCGTGCTTCGCAATACTCGATACTGTAGAGACACGAACGAGAGTACCTAATTTATCTCAATATTTATATAGATTTTTTTTATAATTATTACATATCCCTTCCCCATTGGCCCCTTTCACTCAACCTGCCCTTTCACAGAGTGGAAAGGTGTAATATAAAAACAATTCTGTATTTGAAATAGTTCACAAGAGCAATGACATGAATTTTTGTTTGCACAAAAATAAAAGATAACAAAATCGTTCGTACATCATTTTTTTTATGTTTGCACGAAGTATACACATACCCCAGTGAATTGTGCAAACATATAAACTGATAAGCAAAGTTAAATTATAATTGCTTTATACAGACTGTCCCAGAAAAAACGAAACCGGGTTTCATGGCAGAAATTGTATGTTATAATGAATAATTTCCTTGATGATATATATATGTCTGAAAAGCTCTGTGTCTCTTCTTTCATTTGATATATAACTTATGGCACATAGTTCACGCATGACTGAATTAGAACGATGGAAAGTGGTGTTACCAAGATTCTATTTGCACGCAGAAATTGCAAGTTTTGGGGTGAGTTTTAAGGGTATAGTAAACGTACTTATTTTGAAAAAGGACAAATACCACATACAAATTAATAATTTTAACTTTTATATGACACCTCATGATTACAAAAATAAATGATTTATGCCAGAGAACGAGTACATTGAAAACATGCTTGATTCCAGCCCAAATGAGTAACTTTCCTGATCTAGCCTGTTTCCCATGTTTTCCCTGATCACCATGTTTGTGTAAATTCACTCCTGCATCAAAGTCCATTGTCAGCTGCTAATTCAGGAAACTGAGCGACTTCTTACTCAACTTTCACTCATTTGGGCAGAAATCAGTCATGTTTTCATTGTACTCGTTCTCTGGCATAAATCATTTATTTGTTTAGCATGAGGTGTCATGTAAAAAATAAAAATATGAACTTTTATGTGGAGTTTGTCCTTTTTAAAAAATAAGTACGTTTACAACCCTTAAAACTCACCCAAACTCAAAATTTATGCGTGCAAATGGAATATTGGTAACACCCCTTTCCATTGTTCTAATTCAGTCATGCTTGAATTATGTGCCATAAGTTGTACATCAAATGAAAGAAGAGACACAGAGCTTTCCAGACATATATCATCAAGGAAATTATTCATTATGACAGAAAATTTCTGCCATGAAACCCGGTTTCGTTTTATCTGGGACAGTCTGTATAGCCGAGTGGAATATGGTGGTATACAACTGTACAATATCTTGAATGCTCCAGATAACCAAATCATGCAGGTTATAGAACAAAGTCCTATTTACACATGACTCATTGGCCTCTTTGAGTATAAATTTATAGTCGAAATTATGGGCATTAACTATGTATGTAACTCAATAAACATGGTTATACTTTTTGTTCATCCTTATGTTGAATCAATAACAACAACAGTATGGATATGCTCATCAAGGAGACCTTGGAGAAAATATATAAAATGGATAGTAAAGTGAATGTTTTTGTACGACTAAATATTTAAAATAGGCAATGAGAGTAATGACTTTCATTAAATCTATGACGAAAGATCTTTTTCATCGCGTAAATTTTAAGTTTTGTCCGTTTTAGGACTTATATTTTCACCTTTCTAGCCATAAATCTATGTTCCGCAATCGATTAAATTGAAACAATACGAGCCTTTGACATTATCAAAAAACGTTATAACCCTGCGCAGTGATACTTAAAAAAAAGAAAGATGTAATATGCAAGTCATGTGATCATCACGCCATTAAAAGACTATGATGAAGAACGATTAGTTGCCCAAGTTCTAAATTAATTGAACAATCCGAGAAACTGAAGGATAAACGTCAAGAAAAGGGAAGGGGGAAAATACATTTTTGATAATAATTGAAGGAGATCTTTCTGCTATAATGAGACGGATTTCTTCAAGGATAATAACGAATCATTTGTGAAAAGTTTATCACGATCGGTAAACAAATAAAACCAAAAGTATGCCTCTTGGAAAATGTTTTGTGGTCTCAAATTGGACTTTGGCAACTTTGTTGACAACACCCCTTATGTTAACATCGCGTGTTCCGTTATCGTAGAAGTATACCTAAAGTATATTTGCTTTTCGTCTTAATTTTGTTCCGTTTATGTATATTGGGGAGCGTAAACATGCTTCCATAGTTTTGAGTAGTTTGTTAAAGACTAGCACCATAAAACTTGTCCTAATACACCATGTTAATGTGTTCTCGTGAAACAATCGGTTACAGTCCGTTATTCCGAAGGTTCGTTATTCCGAAGGTTCAGTTATTCCGAAGGTTCGTTATTCCGAAGGTTCGTTATTCCGAAGGTTCGTTATTCCGAAGGTTCGTTATTCCGAAGGTTCGTTATTCCGAAGGTTCGTTATTCCGAAGGTTCGTTATTCCGAAGGTTCGTTGATCCGAAAATAAAATCGGGTTCGTTATTCCGAAAATTAAATCGAGCTTGTTATAATACTATAGATTGTGTTTTGTTTATTTAATGTACAGCCTGCATTAAGCATACCCCTCCCCCTTTCCCTCCCTTGGCCAGACCAATCAAACATTTAAGTTTATTTTATCTCTTTATATGAAATTATAGCATTATAACAAACCCAAATTCATTTTCGGATTAACGAACCCGATTTCATTTTAGGAATAGCGAACCTTCGGAATAACGAACCTTCGGAATAACGGACCTTCGGAATAACGAACCTTCGGAATAACGAACCCGATTTCATTTTAGGAATAGCGAACCTTCGGAATAACGAACCTTCGGAATAATGCAACAAATGTTCGGATTAACGAACCCTATTTCATTTTCGGATTAACGAACACTCAGGTATAGGAAATTTGCGTGTTCGGAATAACGAACCTTCGGAATAACGAACCTTCGGAATAACGAACCTTCGGAATAACGAACCGCACCCAAACAATCGGTACTTAATGGGGACCACCAGGCAAAGAACAACACATATTTACATGTTTTAAGTAACGTTGAGTGATATCAAATAGATACCCAACATCTCGCAAAGTGCTGTGTAATTTATAAGCAATTCAATTAATCACCACTACTTACGGAACCAGTATGGCGTCATGGTTCCGTACGCGCGAAACTTTTGCAAGTGCGCCAATTGTAACCACGCGTACGTTTCGAGACAATAATCACGGATAATGCGTTCGTCCTAGATAAAAGGTAGTATTTGTATGAAGACCCATGAACACATGTTGTAGTATGGTGATGTTTTTTTCTTTCAATTATTATATTTTTGGGGAAAACAATTAATGTTAACGATGTATGAACTGTATTTTTTGGTAATGGGGGGAAGTGTTCTATCTCCCGACCA
This sequence comes from Echinarachnius parma, assembly GCA_037951105.1. Lineage (NCBI taxonomy): Eukaryota > Metazoa > Echinodermata > Echinoidea > Clypeasteroida > Echinarachniidae > Echinarachnius > Echinarachnius parma. Next base: position 137,479 of record JBAMJV010001667.1, on the reverse strand, counting down.
CAGGCTTTAGTAGGTCCCTTTTGGAATTGATCCAACTGGTTGATAATGTGGGAATAAATATATATTGAACAGATAATTAAACAACGGACATATAAAGAGACAAGGAGTTAAACAAATCATATTGGATCAATCCCAAAAGTGACAGCCCATTGCCTCTGGTCGGGAGATAAAATAGAACCAAGTGACTCTCTTTGATCTACGGTGTAGTCACCAGAGACCTTTGCCCTTCCCAATAAATTCATAAAAACACTTTCTTAAGAGGGGGTCATACAGGGTGTTCACACACAAACAATTTTCTTCGCGAAATCACGACTTAAGAATCATGACTAAAGAAACGTCGTATAAAGAATCATGAGTAACGAAACTAACGTACGTTCACACACACACAAACAAGATCCCAAAACAGCTGGCATTCAGCTGCACGAAACATCGTATAAGTGCGCAGTTCCTACTACGCAGTGTGCTGTCTTTTTCTGTCTGCTATCACGTTAAGCCACGACAAGTTATACCAGTATAGTGAATCATGACTAGCGAATCGACCGGGCGTTCACACACAAAACAAGCGTGATTCTTTAGTCAGCTCTCATACGAAACAATGCTCAAGTCCCCGTTTTGTTAATCATGATTCTGTATACGAGGTTTCGTTAGTAAGCGTTCAGACACACAATTTCCGACAATTTCCGTCGTACAACTAGTCGAGAGCTGACTAAAGAATCAGCTCCTGACTAGCTATACGATGAAATGTTTGTGTGTGAACACGGGATAGGGAAATACACAAATCCAAACGCTTGCCAATCACCCATAATAAATCAGACCACGCTACGGCACTGCTTTCATGATATGCTGTATATTACTATATTTAACAGGCATAATTCACCTAACCCTTTTTCACTCATTACTAATATGTTTATACATTCTTGTAGTGAAAAATCATGCAGTCATGCCCCCCCCCCCCCCCCACCCCCCCCCCCTTCATCATTACTTACAGCAATCTAGAACCTGGTACGTTAACCAACCCCTGTTTATAGGATAATGCTGTATATGATGGATACTTACAAAAAATGTAAACTGATCAGACATGAAGACATATTTTCATCTTTATAGCTAAATAACATTATTGGGAATAACCCATCACCGGCCCCCTAACAAAAATAAAAATAAAATAACCACTTGCATTACATAACATGTGAATGAATAAATCATAACGTATACGTTACTGTCGAGATGTTTCCCACCCTCCCTCCCCCCCCCCCCCCCCTCCATAATTAAATAAACGGATTTATTACCCATCATGCAAATTAATACATTATAAAGTATGTTTTACTGTAAAGATGTTTTATAAATGCTGTGAAAGTGGCTATTCAAGTCAAAACAGTTAATGCGACAGGCTGCATGTACTCAGCCCGGGAAGACGGGTGAAGATGGGTAAAGCAGTGTTACCTCAAATGATCTTACCAAAATGACACATGTATTATGTCACGTGACCCGAAATAGGCTCTGGTGAAGGATCATCAGATATCATGATTATTACCATATTGTCCACGCCGAGGAACTAAAACAATGACAAGAACATACAAAAACGGAGAGAAATAATACAAGGAAATATGTGGTACAAATTAGTTAAAGGTGCTATGCACCCTTTTATGACACAGGTTACTCAAAGAAATATCAATATTTGTTTTTACGATAATAATATGAAATAGTAGAAATTATTTGTGAATGTCTGAGCACAATCGGACACAAAATAAGAATAAAACTCTGCCTCTATGAAGATTTCTTGGGGTCTCAAATTTGCAGAGCACTTCAAATATGTTGTCCCTATATGCTTATTGCAGTAGAAGTGTAATTTTAGTATATTATTATATTACTTAAGATGTTATCGAAATGTACAATGTAGCTTTACAATGATTAACAATGTTTGTCAAACGGCGGTGGTGAGCGGCTAGTTAAGAATCATATTTGTTATTTGGTGGAAGACATTCGATGTATTGTCACCGACCGTGGGAATATATATACTCTGTGGATGGTGATTGAGAGCCTCGCGTGATTGAACGAGTTGACTAGAGCGGTGTCCTTTATTTGTCTTTGGTTGGCCCATTTCGATATCAAGAATGATATATAAAGTTCACCTGTCTTGTATGATATGTGTATATTTACACGCGATAAAAACGCTCGAATCTGCAGGTATGGTGCCGCCTGATGGTGCTTTATATATAATTATATTACAATCTAGCACTGAACAAAGTCATATCAAGTTGATTAATAATTGTATGTTATCTTCAATATATAAGATCTATATTACGAGCTAGCACTGTGCAAAGCACATCTTTGTGACCCCCTCCCAACCCATACCCGAACACGTATTAAATATGTGTTTCTGTATTGAAGGTAAACCAGATTACTAGTTATTTCTTTCAAAATGTGGGTGTTTGAGTTGGGTATGAAACCAATATGTAATAATACATGAGGTTATTTTCAAATAATTATCCTCCAAATACTTGGTTGGTTGTTATCATGAGTTCCCATGAGATCAGTTCCGTATAGTACGTCAGCTTTATGGAAATCGGCTTTTATTTTTTATCATGACAAATAATATTTGGAGTTAATCATACTCAACACTGATGATATTTCAGTACTATTCATGAAGGCTTCACAACAATGTTTTTCAACATTATGAAGCTAGACCAGTACTCTGTATTATCAACATCATCAATGATGGCACTACAAATGATATGGCGTATGAAATAAGATCAGTGTATGTAGCAATCATCGTCATCATCATCATTATCATCATCACCGTCGTCATATCATCCATTTCATCATAATTATTATGATTTGTGCCTATCAGTATCATCATCGTCATACAACCATCATGACCATAACCATCTTATCTCAGCATCACCATAAAGATCGTCGTCATCATCAGTAGTTGAGTTTTGGTATAGAGGCAGCTACACAAAAGCATTTTTTGTGAGATAATGAAAAACTGAGTATCAAATTCGAAAAAGTATACAATTTTAATGACAGAAGAAACTTTATTTGATCCAAATCGGTTTAGAAATGGCTGAAATATCCACAAACATAATCATTAATAAATGTGGGGCCCCACATTTATTCGAAAATTTTGAAATGTTTTGTAATGCTTCCTTTTTTTTTTTTATTTACAAAAGAGGTATTTTAATAGTTGCCGAGTATGTCTCTATCTAATCACTCTTTCATCAAAACACCTCATGCACAATATTGTATTTAAAATGATTGAGTGTTTAGAGAGCGCCCTCATTAGTTTTAATTGATCTTTTTTTAATGATAACATGCTTTTCACTTAGTGATTCCCAATTTGTTATTCCTTTCGAGCATGGTGGAGTTATAACTAATAGTTTGTAATGTAATGGTGCAGGTTTTGGTCACTAAATTAAGTTTAACCAAAACTGTAACCTCTTAACAAGAACTCAATACTCAACTATCTCTTTAACATAACCGCCATCAACATCATCATTTTCATCTTCACTTGCAGCAGCAACATCATTACTGTAATCGTCATAAATATAGTTGTTTTCATTTTCATAATTATCAACATCATGACCATCATCACCACAACCATCAACATGATTAACAACATCGTCATTATCACCATCACTATCATCATCAGCAGCAGCAGCATCACCATGATCACCACCAATAACGTCATCATCATGAACATAATTGTTTCTTCATTATTATCTTTATTCTCATATTTGTATCACCAAGGTCATGTTTACTATCTTCATGTACATCATCACCATAATCATCGGAATCATTACCGTTATCATAATCATCTTAACTATCAACATCATACTAGTTTTTATAATAATCTTAATTATCATCATTATATATGTATTACAATTATCTTAATATCATCACCATCTTAAATATGTGGTTATGTGTAATAAATAAATGTTCTCATTACATTACGTTTCACCCAAGTTAGAAAATAACCGCTTCTCAGGCCTGAGGAGAGGTTGAGAGATTCGTGCCTCTAGTAGAATTTGATCACCGTGTACACCGTTCTTATCGGTTTACTGCGTGTAACCGGAGGAGATTATCTCTATAATACCACTAGGTCTCGGGGGGGGGGGGGGGGGGGGGCGGCAGTTAACAGGCCATGGAATGTTGACGAAAGCTATTAAAATGGTTGAGTTGATTTCCACCGTGGTGGAGATCACGGCTAACTTAGTGAAACGTAATGACTTTTATTTAATTCACATGGATGCATGTTGTCCATTGAATGTCCTACAAAATAAATTCAAAACTGGCTACACCTGCTCCCATAGCAAATGTTCAAACACTTATTCCGCAACTGGATCTCCGGTGACCGTTTCTTGCCGAAACATCTCCGGCAATTCCTGTGGTTTTTGGAGACATTACCACACAGCATTACCACAGGAAACAGGAGAATTCCTGTGGTATTCCTGTGTTTTTTGGGGATTTACCACACAATATTTACACATTCCTGTGGTTTTTGGGGACATTACCACACAGCATTACCACAGGAAACAGGAGAATTCCTGTGGTATTCATGTGTTTTGGGGGGATTTACCACACAATATTTACACATTCCTGTGGTTTTGGGGGACATTACCACACAGCATTACCACAGGAAACAGGAGAATTCTTGTGGTATTCCTGTGGTTTTGGGGAAATTACCACACAGCTTTTGCACATTCCTGTGGTCTTTTGGGACATTACCACACAACATTTTGTCATTTTATGTGGTATTTATGTGGTATTCCTGTGGTATTTTATGGAAAAATGCGAGATTCCTGTGGTATTTTGGCACATTACCACACAATATTCCTGTGGTATTTTGTCATTTTATGTGGTATTTATGTGGTATTCCTGTGGTATTTTTGGACCCCTTGGATAATGTGATCGGAATGGGATATCAATTATTGGCATTGAAGTCAAACTCAGTTGGAAATCAGTTGATCACAGTGTGATCACAGTGTGATCATTCACTGTACTCTGACTCTAATTGGTCTACTTTTGGATTTCCTAAGTGCAATTTGGCTTTGCCAATGTAGGATTATTTCCATAATAAACAAGTAGTATATTGCTAATATATATACTACATGTGAGGTATATTAAATAATGATTAGGACAAAAAAATTAAACCAACACCAAAACATGCTTATCGTAACAAAACGTGAGGGGCAAAGGTTTTCTTGATAATTCTTACATATAGAATATTATCACAAATTTATTATTTTGTCATATTTGATGATTTTTTTGTTGAAAAATTCCAAACGTCAATTACCACACGATTACCACACAAATTACCACATGAGTACCATACAATAATAATAATAATTGTGATTTATATAGCGCCTATATTATGATTGATAATCATATCTAAGCGCTTTGCATTATTATTACCCCGGTCATCGGACACACACTCACAATCAATCCGCACATAACGTGCACTCTCTGCTCCCTTGGGAGCAATGCATTCTGGCAACCATATGGCGCACATATGGCCTACCAGGTCCCCATTTATACACCTGGGTAAAGAGCAGCAATGTGGATTAAGTGTCTTGCTGAAGGACAAACGGAGTGGGCGGGGTTCGAACTCGTGATCTCGAGATCAGAAAGCGGGCGCTCTAACGATCTTGCCACACCACGTCCATTACCAGTTACCACATGATTACCACACACAAATTACCACAGAAATAATAATACATGAACATATACAATATTGTTTTATATTATTTTGCGAAACTTTCAGAAATTGTATGCATTAAAACAAATTGTTACATGTAATAGGCTACTGCGCATTTCGGTAATGTTGCGTGGTGATCTTGTGGTAACCGTCCCGTACGTGGTAACATCCTCCAAAGCCACAGTGATATACCATAGGAATGTTGCTGCAGTAATTTAAATGCATAAAGTTCTGGTGTTGGATGTGGATAATTGGATAATTTCTTGTTGAGATTTGACTTGCATGCTGTTGGTTTTGATGCATGCATTTATTAAACCATATAACCCAGTCAATAGTAACCATTTCTATTTCATATTTTCATGTTAGTATTTGTTCATGACCACAATGCAGTATGTAACAATAACTGTCGTTATTAATGAGACCAGACCTTATCATCTTGAATGCACTGTTATATTTGTTAGATACAAACTTAATATTTGTTTCAATGCATACAATTTCTGAAAGTTGGGCAAAATGATAAAAACAATATATTGCACATGAACATGTAGGTAACCCTGTGGTAACTGGTGTATGATAATCATGTGGTAACTGGCCTGTGGAAATCCTGTGGTAACTGGTCTGTGGAAATCCTGTGGTAACTGGTGTGTGGTAATCATACTGGTGTGTGGTAATCATGTCGTAAGTGGTGTGTGGAAATCCTGTGGTAACTGGTGTGTGGTAATCATGTGGTAACTGGCATGTGGTAATGCTGTGGTAACTGGTGCGTGGTAATCATGTGGTAATATGGTAACTGGTGTGTGGTAATCATGTCGTAAGTGGTGTGTGGAAATGCTGTGGTAACTGGTGTGTGGTAATCATGTGGTAACTGGCATGTGGTAATGCTGTGGTAACTGGTGTGTAGTAATCATGTGGTAACTGGTGTGTAGTAATCCTGTGGTAACTGGCATTTGGTAATCATGTGGTAACTGGTGTGTGGTAGTCCTGTGGTAACTGGAATTTGGTAATCATGTGGTAACTGGTGTGTGGTAGTCCTGTGGTAACTGGCGTGTGGTAATCCAGTTATATACTAGTTACCACACGCCAGTTACCACAGGAATTACATACCACAGCCAGCCGTTGATATTACCACATGAGTCTTTGTGATTACCTCAATAGTTCATGTGGTACTTAATATTCATGTGGTATTTTGTGTGGTAACATCAATTTCCACAGGACATACTAAATTACCATAGCAAGCCCTTGAAATATACCACAAGAATCTAGTGACATTACCACACAAATTCCTGTGGTACTTTTATTCCTGTGGTATTTTGTGTGGTAAAATCAGTTACCACAGGAATTACCACAGGACATTTTTGTAAGGGATTGCAATGTATTGCAATCATATCTAAGTGTAACAGTATATAAACATAACAATGCTGGGAGTGTTTGGATACCATTTATGACGTCTTATGACGTAACATCTATAGCACTGTTTTCAAAGGCCTTGGTCACACGATGACTGCGATGTGCTGCCACGAGCTGCGATGAAAGGCAGATATTGCCGAAGTCTGTAATACATAACATCATAGTACATAGTCACTGCAGGTCCGAGCCGCAGCTATACACTATAAGCCCCGCACAAAGTGTTCCGCAAATCAAGTGTGAGATGTTATATCTCTCTTGGCCCATATTCATGCAAGCCCGCTAGCTTAGTTCTTGCTAAATCTTCTTTGGATGACGTGGCTACGAATTAAACGCAAGACATTATAGTTGCGAACTAGGGTTAAAATAGTGGGTACCTTAAGCTTATACCCCCATCACACCGCGCTACGCTCCTACTGCTCTCCTAATCCTCAATGAAACATTTGAAAGCGCGAGGCGAAGCGTAGTAGGAACGAGTTGAGGACGTAGTATCAAACAACTATGTCCATTCTCTCCAATCACAGCTAAATGCACACTAACAATGGCGCGCGTATTACTCGTTGTTACTAGATGCCTTTAATTGGTATTCAATTTGGCTTGATTATAATCTGGTGTTTCCATTTTTGTCTTTTTGGTCAAGATTCGGAAATGTGACCATATTATCATAATATGCACCGTATATGCCCAACAAAAAAGTACAACAAAATAAACAAAAGGTATTACATAATAAAAAATAATGGTCATACATTACCTAACAAGAATGAATGCAAGACATTTTTTTGGAATATGTTGTTTATTTTCCAACAAATTTTCTAGGAGAAAATAATTTGTCTTACGGCTAGCAATGCATCATACGAACTAAAAGTGACTCGTTACTGTTATATGCATACTAATCGTTATTAATTGTCTAAAAAAAAACCCCAGATATATGGATTAATTTCTCACCCGGTAAATGGGAAGTGACCGTGCTGACCAGACTTATGCTGAGAACAAGATGCCAGGTGGTTAACTGATGTCAATATACAGTACAGCCTGTAATAGTCAAACCCAGATGTAAATCCTTTGAATTGGAGGAGTCTCTTAAATTGCTTTGTTTCGCTCTCCTCCCCTCCTCCTAGTAGTTAGTGACGATGTTCAAGATCTGTACAAGACTCGGACTAGTCATGTTCCAGGGCAGCAAACCACACTAACGTCTGCGCTGCAAAGTTATACTTGATTGTCAGAAATCACTTCGCAGGTGGATTGGTGAGTCAAATACTTTGTCTACCACCCCCTAGTGAACGCGTCCAGTTAAGGTACTTAGCTGCAGTCTTCATGGTATTTGTAGAACAAGCATCAAAACGGAGACTTATGTTTCTGTCATGGCTTTAGATAATAAAACATAACTGCCTCTAAATGTTTCCAATGATAAAACTGACGTCATACCAAGACGGTAAGTAGAGCTGGACGACGTCTTAGTGGAACAGCCGTCGAAACGAAAAATGATGCTTTGGTCTGATCTTTAGACGCGCAGTAATCGCATATTCTAGAAATGAAACTACAATGCGTTGGCAAATAGCAACGTATGCTCATGATCAAAAGATAAGAGTTGCACGTGGGCGTGGCTTTTCCAGACTTCATACGAAGTCGGTGCCAGAGCAAATAGCATAATGATAGGTATCAATATTGAAAATGAGCAAGGGGAGCCCCTTCACTGTTCCCCCTCCTACTTCCCTCAATTGTTGAGCATATTGTGTATACAGATCTGTACATACCTCACCTTTCCCGTGTTTTAGAAGTAAGATATTCTTAAGATGTAAATTAACTTGTCTTATTATAGATTTCATGTGGGGTCACAGCCAACACGAAATATTTCACATAAAACAATTTTGAAATAAACATGATTGTATGCAATACTACACAAACGGTGAACATAAATAAATACAGTAATACATACGAGTATTGAAGTTTATTCTTACTAGAAAAAAGTTATTTATATTAATTATCAAGCAAAGCCATTTAAGATCATGAGCGTCAACAGTTGGGGCGGGGACATGACCACCCCCCCCCCCCCCCCCCCCCCACCCACACACACACACACACACATACACATACCCAAACCAGCAAAGACGGACGAAACAAGCTTAAAGGGACTTGGTAACATTGTCCAAATCCTCAAAATAAAATTTTAATTCTAGCGGTTCCCTCATACTTTGTTGTATTCGTATTAACAATAAAATCATGGGACATGTTTCTGTTTTTCAAATTTCCCTTTCGTTACAAAGATATGTACGATCGAAGTATTCAGATAAGAAAAACTCCGGGCGAGTTTTTCTTCCGTGTACAAAGTGAGTGCAGTTAGTTAGTGACTATCACTTTGCATTTTCCCTCATTACTTGGCCATGCAATGTCCATTTGACTTGAAATTTTCACACAATACCCTGTGGATATATGAGATAACAACAATATACATTGTATCAACCATTCATCACTTTTTGCACATGTCAACAAAGTTACTAGATCCCTTTAATATCAGAGGCGCGCATTATATTTCTACATTTGAGCAATTAATAGATAATACCATACAGACAGTGGCGTAACGAGGGTAAACTGATTGGGGGGGGGCACAACTGCGAGGGAACGAAGCGACCAAGCCCGAGGGCGCGTAGCGCCCGAGGGGGGAGGGTGTGGGAGGGGGGTGTCCCCCCTCCCACGTTAGGGAGCTTTTGCAAATTTTCACATGAAATAATGCAATCTGGTGCATACCCTAGCTTTTTGCTATAAGGGTGGGGTTTGACCCAATGACGATGCGGAGCATCGTCCACGAGCCGCAAAGCGGCAATTTCTTTTGCTATTTTGAACCCCCGTAAGTGATATTTTCCATCTAGCTTTTTGCTAAGGGTGGGGTTTGACCAAATGACGATGCGGAGCATCGTCCACGAGCCGCGAAGCGGCGATTTTTTGTGGCTATTTTGAACCCCCGTAAGTGATATTTCCATCTAGATTCATGCTAAAGGTGGGGTTTGACTATAGAGTTATATTCTTTAGTATATAACTCTATGGGTTTGACCCAATGACGATGCGGAGCATCGTCCACGAGCCGCGAAGCGGCGATTTTTCTTTTGCTATTTTGAACCCCCGTAAGTGATATTTTCCATCTAGCTTCATGCTCAAGTGGAGGGGGGGGGGGGGGGGGGGGGGGGCTTAAACCCAATGACGATGCGGAGCATCGTCAACGAGCCGCGAAGGAGGCGATTTTTTTGTTGGTATTTTGGCTGTCAAGTGAAAATGTGATATGGAAAACATCACTAACGGGGCTAAGTGATGTTTTCCACATCACTTACGGGGGTAAGCGATGTTTTCCACATCACATTTTCACTTGGCAGCCAAAGGGGGCGGGGGGTTAAACCCCCAACCCGCTACTGGGCGTCAAATGGTTAAAATTATCTATAAAAGCGGGAGGCAGATTTAAGATCCTAACAAGGCCCTTGGTATGATGGTCGATTTACCATGCGCTAGGAAGTTTGTTAGACCTATTCGCGCTCTATGTCTTCTGAAATGCGGTGAGCGTCGATCCTTGCGCACGGGACTGAAAATTTGCATAAAGCGCTATATTGGAAGGATTCTTCAAATTGATATAGGTGCGCTATTGCTAGTACTAGGGATTGACTGTTATGTTCTTCTTTATTATCGTTGATAACATCATTATCATCACACATTTAATAAAACATAATAATAATGAATGATATAATTGGCTTAATGTCGGGTCGTCAATTTTTTTTTTTCCCCAAACGATTGGGGGGGGGGGGGGGGCACGTGCCCCCCGTGCCCCCCCCCCCCCCCCCCCCCGTAGCTACGCCACTGCATACATACCCTTTGTTACATTTCTCAACCATGATGATTACATAGTTTGGCAAATTAAGTGCATTTCCGTTACTTTCCATCACGGCTTTTCGGCTATTAGTACATTTGACAAAAGTTCCAAAAAGCAATTACATGTGATTTATTTCTGCACAATGATACACTAATGAAAGATTTTCAATTTTACACAAAGTGTATATAAATCATAAAGCAAACAGACAAACTAATAATAATAATACTATTATCCTTGATTTATATAGCGCATATCACGGTTGATAATCATCTCTAAGCGCTTTACAATTATATTATTACCCCGGTCATCGGATACATTTTGCAATCAATCCAGCACACAACGTGCACGTTTCCCACTCCTTGGGGAGCATTCCAGCCACGGGCGATTTTTTGGGCGCACATATTCTAAGGAACTACGTTCTATCCTTCCGGGTACCCATTTATACACCTGGGTGGAGAGCAGCAAGTGTGGATATATTTTCTTGCGGAAGGAAAAACGCGATAGGCATTCTTTGGGTTCGAACTCGGGACCTCACGATTGGAAGGCACGCGCTCTACCAATCTTGCCACACCACAAACTGAGATCATCCTTATCTTATCTAGCTTTTGCGAATCTGGTGCTATAAAACTGTATAAGATTTGGATCGGTCCAGATACAAAGTCCTATTTACACACACTTATCGGCCTCTTGAATATACTTGTTTTATTCGAAATTGTGGCAAATGTGTACTAAAGAAATATGGTAATATTTGTAATCCTTACCACGGGCGTATACATGTCATTCATACCCATTAAACTAGGGAGGATGATCTATTCATTCGTAAGTCGCTACGCCCGTGATCCTTACAACAATAACATGTCTATGCTGACGAAGTAGACCTTTGTGACAATAAATAAGATGGATAATATATACAACTGATATTTAACTCTCCGTTTGAAAATCAATTATAATAATGAGGACTTTCTCTAAATACATGACAATTTTTTCTCCATTATGTTAGTTTTGATTTTGTCTTAGGGCGTATTTTCAGCTTTGTTAAACATGAATATAATGTTTCGAGATTGATTACTAATTACATACAGACAATGATATTTGCTGAAATTAAGGTAATGCCTACCTCAGTAGTGATGGTTCAAATTAGCCCTGACAATTTACACAAAATGACACCTGTATTACGTCATTTGATCGTACCGCCATCAATGAGCTATGATGAACGACAATCAGTTGTCCAAGTTCAAACTGAATTGACCAATCCGAGGAACTTAACAATAACTGATTTTAAAGAAATTAAATAACGAATACAAGAAAAAGGGAAAAAATATGAAAACCTTGAACCGTGCTTCGCAATACTCGATACTGTAGAGACACGAACGAGAGTACCTAATTTATCTCAATATTTATATAGATTTTTTTTATAATTATTACATATCCCTTCCCCATTGGCCCCTCTCACTCAACCTGCCCTTTCACAGAGTGGAAAGGTGTAATATAAAAACAATTCTGTATTTGAAATAGTTCACAAGAGCAATGACATGAATTTTTGTTTGCACAAAAATAAAAGATAACAAAATCGTTCGTACATCATTTTTTTTATGTTTGCACGAAGTATACACATACCCCAGTGAATTGTGCAAACATATAAACTGATAAGCAAAGTTAAATTATAATTGCTTTATACAGACTGTCCCAGAAAAAACGAAACCGGGTTTCATGGCAGAAATTGTATGTTATAATGAATAATTTCCTTGATGATATATATATGTCTGAAAAGCTCTGTGTCTCTTCTTTCATTTGATATATAACTTATGGCACATAGTTCACGCATGACTGAATTAGAACGATGGAAAGTGGTGTTACCAAGATTCTATTTGCACGCAGAAATTGCAAGTTTTGGGGTGAGTTTTAAGGGTATAGTAAACGTACTTATTTTGAAAAAGGACAAATACCACATACAAATTAATAATTTTATCTTTTATATGACACCTCATGATTACAAAAATAAATGATTTATGCCAGAGAACGAGTACATTGAAAACATGCTTGATTCCAGCCCAAATGAGTAACTTTCCTGATCTAGCCTGTTTCCCATGTTTTCCCTGATCCCCATGTTTGTGTAAATTCACTCCTGCATCAAAGTCCATTGTCAGCTGCTAATTCAGGAAACTGAGCGACTTCTTACTCAACTTTCACTCATTTGGGCAGAAATCAGTCATGTTTTCATTGTACTCGTTCTCTGGCATAAATCATTTATTTGTTTAGCATGAGGTGTCATGTAAAAAATAAAAATATGAACTTTTATGTGGAGTTTGTCCTTTTTAAAAAATAAGTACGTTTACAACCCTTAAAACTCACCCAAACTCAAAATTTATGCGTGCAAATGGAATATTGGTAACACCCCTTTCCATTGTTCTAATTCAGTCATGCTTGAATTATGTGCCATAAGTTGTACATCAAATGAAAGAAGAGACACAGAGCTTTCCAGACATATATCATCAAGGAAATTATTCATTATGACAGAAAATTTCTGCCATGAAACCCGGTTTCGTTTTATCTGGGACAGTCTGTATAGCCGAGTGGAATATGGTGGTATACAACTGTACAATATCTTGAATGCTCCAGATAACCAAATCATGCAGGTTATAGAACAAAGTCCTATTTACACATGACTCATTGGCCTCTTTGAGTATAAATTTATAGTCGAAATTATGGGCATTAACTATGTATGTAACTCAATAAACATGGTTATACTTTTTGTTCATCCTTATGTTGAATCAATAACAACAACAGTATGGATATGCTCATCAAGGAGACCTTGGAGAAAATATATAAAATGGATAGTAAAGTGAATGTTTTTGTACGACTAAATATTTAAAATAGGCAATGAGAGTAATGACTTTCATTAAATCTATGACGAAAGATCTTTTTCATCGCGTAAATTTTAAGTTTTGTCCGTTTTAGGACTTATATTTTCACCTTTCTAGCCATAAATCTATGTTCCGCAATCGATTAAATTGAAACAATACGAGCCTTTGACATTATCAAAAAACGTTATAACCCTGCGCAGTGATACTTAAAAAAAAGAAAGATGTAATATGCAAGTCATGTGATCATCACGCCATTAAAAGACTATGATGAAGAACGATTAGTTGCCCAAGTTCTAAATTAATTGAACAATCCGAGAAACTGAAGGATAAACGTCAAGAAAAGGGAAGGGGGAAAATACATTTTTGATAATAATTGAAGGAGATCTTTCTGCTATAATGAGACGGATTTCTTCAAGGATAATAACGAATCATTTGTGAAAAGTTTATCACGATCGGTAAACAAATAAAACCAAAAGTATGCCTCTTGGAAAATGTTTTGTGGTCTCAAATTGGACTTTGGCAACTTTGTTGACAACACCCCTTATGTTAACATCGCGTGTTCCGTTATCGTAGAAGTATACCTAAAGTATATTTGCTTTTCGTCTTAATTTTGTTCCGTTTATGTATATTGGGGAGCGTAAACATGCTTCCATAGTTTTGAGTAGTTTGTTAAAGACTAGCACCATAAAACTTGTCCTAATACACCATGTTAATGTGTTCTCGTGAAACAATCGGTTACAGTCCGTTATTCCGAAGGTTCGTTATTCCGAAGGTTCAGTTATTCCGAAGGTTCGTTATTCCGAAGGTTCGTTATTCCGAAGGTTCGTTATTCCGAAGGTTCGTTATTCCGAAGGTTCGTTATTCCGAAGGTTCGTTATTCCGAAGGTTCGTTATTCCGAAGGTTCGTTGATCCGAAAATAAAATCGGGTTCGTTATTCCGAAGGTTCGTTATTCCGAAGGTTCGTTATTCCGAAGGTTCGTTGATCCGAAAATAAAATCGGGTTCGTTATTCCGAAAATTAAATCGGGCTTGTTATAATACTATAGATTGTGTTTTGTTTATTTAATGTACAGCCTGCATTAAGCATACCCCTCCCCCTTTCCCTCCCTTGGCCAGACCAATCAAACATTTAAGTTTATTTTATCTCTTTATATGAAATTATAGCATTATAACAAACCCAAATTCATTTTCGGATTAACGAACCCGATTTCATTTTAGGAATAGCGAACCTTCGGAATAACGAACCTTCGGAATAACGGACCTTCGGAATAACGAACCTTCGGAATAACGAACCCGATTTCATTTTAGGAATAGCGAACCTTCGGAATAACGAACCTTCGGAATAATGCAACAAATGTTCGGATTAACGAACCCTATTTCATTTTCGGATTAACGAACACTCAGGTATAGGAAATTTGCGTGTTCGGAATAACGAACCTTCGGAATAACGAACCTTCGGAATAACGAACCTTCGGAATAACGAACCGCACCCAAACAATCGGTACTTAATGGGGACCACCAGGCAAAGAACAACACATATTTACATGTTTTAAGTAACGTTGAGTGATATCAAATAGATACCCAACATCTCGCAAAGTGCTGTGTAATTTATAAGCAATTCAATTAATCACCACTACTTACGGAACCAGTATGGCGTCATGGTTCCGTACGCGCGAAACTTTTGCAAGTGCGCCAATTGTAACCACGCGTACGTTTCGAGACAATAATCACGGATAATGCGTTCGTCCTAGATAAAAGGTAGTATTTGTATGAAGACCCATGAACACATGTTGTAGTATGGTGATGTTTTTTTCTTTCAATTATTATATTTTGGGGGAAAACAATTAATGTTAACGATGTATGAATTGTATTTTTTGGTAATGGGGGGAAGTGTTCTATCTCCCGACCACAGGCTTTAGTAGGTCCCTTTTGGAATTGATCCAACTGGTTGATAATGTGGGAATAAATATATATTGAACAGATAATTAAACAACGGACATATAAAGAGACAAGGAGTTAAACAAATCATATTGGATCAATCCCAAAAGTGACAGCCCATTGCCTCTGGTCGGGAGATAAAATAGAACCAAGTGACTCTCTTTGATCTACGGTGTAGTCACCAGAGACCTTTGCCCTTCCCAATAAATTCATAAAAACACTTTCTTAAGAGGGGGTCATACAGGGTGTTCACACACAAACAATTTTCTTCGCGAAATCACGACTTAAGAATCATGACTAAAGAAACGTCGTATAAAGAATCATGAGTAACGAAACTAACGTACGTTCACACACACACAAACAAGATCCCAAAACAGCTGGCATTCAGCTGCACGAAACATCGTATAAGTGCGCAGTTCCTACTACGCAGTGTGCTGTCTTTTTCTGTCTGCTATCACGTTAAGCCACGACCAGTTATACCAGTATAGTGAATCATGACTAGCGAATCGACCGGGCGTTCACACACAAAACAAGCGTGATTCTTTAGTCAGCTCTCATACGAAACAATGCTCAAGTCCCCGTTTTGTTAATCATGATTCTGTATACGAGGTTTCGTTAGTAAGCGTTCAGACACACAATTTCCGACAATTTCCGTCGTACAACTAGTCGAGAGCTGACTAAAGAATCAGCTCCTGACTAGCTATACGATGAAATGTTTGTGTGTGAACACGGGGATAGGGAAATACACAAATCCAAACGCTTGCCAATCACCCATAATAAATCAGACCACGCTACGGCACTGCTTTCATGATATGCTGTATATTACTATATTTAACAGGCATAATTCACCTAACCCTTTTTCACTCATTACTAATATGTTTATACATTCTTGTAGTGAAAAATCATGCAGTCATGCCCCCCCCCCCCCCCCCCCCTTCATCATTACTTACAGCAATCTAGAACCTGGTACGTTAACCAACCCCTGTTTATAGGATAATGCTGTATATGATGGATACTTACAAAAAATGTAAACTGATCAGACATGAAGACATATTTTCATCTTTATAGCTAAATAACATTATTGGGAATAACCCATCACCGGCCCCCTAACAAAAATAAAAATAAAATAACCACTTGCATTACATAACATGTGAATGAATAAATCATAACGTATACGTTACTGTCGAGATGTTTCCCACCCCCTCCCCCCCCCCCCCTCCATAATTAAATAAACGGATTTATTACCCATCATGCAAATTAATACATTATAAAGTATGTTTTACTGTAAAGATGTTTTATAAATGCTGTGAAAGTGGCTATTCAAGTCAAAACAGTTAATGCGACAGGCTGCATGTACTCAGCCCGGGGAAGACGGGTGAAGATGGGTAAAGCAGTGTTACCTCAAAATGATCTTACCAAAATGACACATGTATTATGTCACGTGACCCGAAATAGGCTCTGGTGAAGGATCATCAGATATCATGATTATTACCATATTGTCCACGCCGAGGAACTAAAACAATGACAAGAACATACAAAAACGGAGAGAAATAATACAAGGAAATATGTGGTACAAATTAGTTAAAGGTGCTATGCACCCTTTTATGACACAGGTTACTCAAAGAAATATCAATATTTGTTTTTACGATAATAATATGAAATAGTAGAAATTATTTGTGAATGTCTGAGCACAATCGGACACAAAATAAGAATAAAACTCTGCCTCTATGAAGATTTCTTGGGGTCTCAAATTTGCAGAGCACTTCAAATATGTTGTCCCTATATGCTTATTGCAGTAGAAGTGTAATTTTAGTATATTATTATATTACTTAAGATGTTATCGAAATGTACAATGTAGCTTTACAATGATTAACAATGTTTGTCAAACGGCGGGTGAGCGGCTAGTTAAGAATCAATATTTGTTATTTGGTGGAAGACATTCGATGTATTTGTCACCGACCGTGGGAATATATATACTCTGTGGATGGTGACTGGATATTGAGAGCCTCGCGTGATTGAACGAGTTGACTAGAGCGGTGTCCTTTATTTGTCTTTGGTTGGCCCATTTCGATATCAAGAATGATATATAAAGTTCACCTGTCTTGTATGATATGTGTATATTTACACGCGATAAAAACGCTCGAATCTGCAGGTATGGTGCCGCCTGATGGTGCTTTATATATAATTATATTACAATCTAGCACTGAACAAAGTCATATCAAGTTGATTAATAATTGTATGTTATCTTCAATATATAAGATCTATATTACGAGCTAGCACTGTGCAAAGCACATCTTTGTGACCCCCTCCCAACCCATACCCGAACACGTATTAAATATGTGTTTCTGTATTGAAGGTAAACCAGATTACTAGTTATTTCTTTCAAAATGTGGGTGTTTGAGTTGGGTATGAAACCAATATGTAATAATACATGAGGTTATTTTCAAATAATTATCCTCCAAATACTTGGTTGGTTGTTATCATGAGTTCCCATGAGATCAGTTCCGTATAGTACGTCAGCTTTATGGAAATCGGCTTTTATTTTTTATCATGACAAATAATATTTGGAGTTAATCATACTCAACACTGATGATATTTCAGTACTATTCATGAAGGCTTCACAACAATGTTTTTCAACATTATGAAGCTAGACCAGTACTCTGTATTATCAACATCATCAATGATGGCACTACAAATGATATGGCGTATGAAATAAGATCAGTGTATGTAGCAATCATCGTCATCATCATCATTATCATCATCACCGTCGTCATCATCATTATCATCATCACCGTCGTCATATCATCCATTTCATCATAATTATTATGATTTGTGCCTATCAGTATCATCATCGTCATACAACCATCATGACCATAACCATCTTATCTCAGCATCACCATGAAGATCGTCGTCATCATCAGTAGTTGAGTTTTGGTATAGAGGCAGCTACACAAAAGCATTTTTTGTGAGATAATGAAAAACTGAGTATCAAATTCGAAAAAGTATACAATTTTAATGACAGAAGAAACTTTATTGATCCAAATCGGTTTAGAAATGGCTGAAATATCCACAAACATAATCATTAATAAATGTGGGGCCCCACATTTATTCGAAAATTTTGAAATGTTTTGTAATGCTTCCTTTTTTTTTTTAATTTACAAAAGAGGTATTTTAATAGTTGCCGAGTATGTCTCTATCTAATCACTCTTTCATCAAAACACCTCATGCACAATATTGTATTTAAAATGATTGAGTGTTTAGAGAGCGCCCTCATTAGTTTTAATTGATCTTTTTTTAATGATAACATGCTTTTCACTTAGTGATTCCCAATTTGTTATTCCTTTCGAGCATGGTGGAGTTATAACTAATAGTTTGTAATGTAATGGTGCAGGTTTTGGTCACTAAATTAAGTTTAACCAAAACTGTAACCTCTTAACAAGAACTCAATACTCAACTATCTCTTTAACATAACCGCCATCAACATCATCATTTTCATCTTCACTTGCAGCAGCAACATCATTACTGTAATCGTCATAAATATAGTTGTTTTCATTTTCATAATTATCAACATCATGACCATCATCACCACAACCATCAACATGATTAACAACATCGTCATTATCACCATCACTATCATCATCAGCAGCAGCAGCATCACCATGATCACCACCAATAACGTCATCATCATGAACATAATTGTTTCTTCATTATTATCTTTATTCTCATATTTGTATCACCAAGGTCATGTTTACTATCTTCATGTACATCATCACCATAATCATCGGAATCATTACCGTTATCATAATCATCTTAACTATCAACATCATACTAGTTTTTATAATAATCTTAATTATCATCATTATATATGTATTACAATTATCTTAATATCATCACCATCTTAAATATGTGGTTATGTGTAATAAATAAATGTTCTCATTACATTACGTTTCACCCAAGTTAGAAAATAACCGCTTCTCAGGCCTGAGGAGAGGTTGAGAGATTCGGGCCTCTAGTAGAATTTGATCACCGTGTACACCGTTCTTATCGGTTTACTGCGTGTAACCGGAGGAGATTATCTCTATAATACCACTAGGTCTCGGGGGGGGGGGGGGGGGGGGCGGCAGTTAGCAGGCCATGGAATGTTGACGAAAGCTATTAAAATGGTTGAGTTGATTTCCACCGTGGTGGAGATCACGGCTAACTTAGTGAAACGTAATGACTTTTATTTAATTCACATGGATGCATGTTGTCCATTGAATGTACTACAAAATAAATTCAAAACTGGCTACACCTGCTCCCATAGCAAATGTTCAAACACTTATTCCGCAACTGGATCTCCGGTGACCGTTTCTTGCCGACACATCTCCGGCAATTGTGTTCCATAGACAATATCACCGAAATTCTTGCCTGACACACATTTCCTATATACACGTATTAGGGAGTGTATGCATTTTTCCTTTTTTAACGATGTTTTTTTTTTTAGTATTCATTTATGTGTACATAATAATCCTGTGATAATAATTAATTATTGTGTCAGATTAAGATTGTGTTTAGTTGCAAATGATCATGATGATCAGCAAGCATTATAATTATAGTGCATGTAAAGGGTGCCACCATGGTAACACCAAATGAAAATAAACAAGCTGACGTGTTATAGTATTACCAAGAGAACCTATTCTAATTTAGTCTTCTTAGTTTGGTTAATATGTATGTTAATATTTTTAGCGCTTAGAGGTTTTTGGCAATATGCCCTATACATATATGTATATAATGTATCTAATTATTATTATCATTAATCTGCAGACTGATTAAAGTCCTATGTCAGAAACAAACAAAGTCAAACATGGCCCCGTAACAGCGATTCACGATCTATTTTAAGACTAATCAATTGATTTTCCGTTTGAACGTGACTGTTTATGTTACTGGTGCCCATGCTCAAGTACTTTACACGTCACAGAAAGGATGAGACTGAAGGCAATACTTAACTTTGAATTCCCGTTTAAGTTCAAATAAATTAGGCAACTAAGAATAAAACCAAAACATTGACAACAAGAAAACTTAAACCAGATAATACGCAGTACGGAGTATACGGTAACAATAAATAACTTAGTAAAAGCAGATAATTAATGATAAAACATTGCTTAAATACATTAGAAGTGAGTCATGAACTCTAGCAGATTTTCCCAAAAGTGATATGAATACCAATGAGAGCGGTTTCATTCGGTGTACATTATTAAATTGGTTAGTACCGGTGTGCATAGGCGTACCCTGGCTGATTTGGGTGGTTTGAATCCCCCCCTTTCAAATTTTAGCCGGTCTCGAACGTCTACAACCCGGTCTCGCCCGACGAAAACCCATTCTCGACCGACTAAAACCTAGGGTTGTCACTAACCCGGTCACTGCTCAATTTTTTTTCGAAAATCTCCGGTCTCGGGCGCGAAAATTGTGAAAGTAATTGGTCTCTGCTTAGAATTCTGTTTTTACTGACACGCCCCCCCCCCCCCCCCCCCCCCTCTGAGAGGTGTTTTTGGTTGCAAACTTCATTTTTCAATAATATGGTGGTAGCTATGTTATAATAATTGGTGGCTATAGTTCAATATGGTGGCTATTGTTAGATTTAGTGACTTTGATTACATTTCATTTAATTTAATTTGATTATTAGTTAAAGTGTTATTAGAAAAGAAGATTATTTGTATTATTTGTAATTCCCCCATTCGCTCCCATACAGACTTTTTGAAAATAAGATACTAAAGGTAAAAGACTTGTATCTATTTCAGCTTTATCAATATATGTAGGATTATAATAATAATATGTTGTCATTTGTTTTTCAAGAAATTTTTGTTTTGATAGCTCATTCCATATTATCCAACTGGACATTCTGTAGAATTTCATTTACCTTTTTTGCGGATCCTCCTTGCTCAAAATACATTTATATATGGATAGATTTATTATGATGAAATATAAACACACCTTTATCATCTTTATATGGTAATATTGACAGTACATTATTATGTCTTTTTTTTTCGTCAGTTCGGTAACCACTATAATAGCTCTTATGTACGTGGTGTGGCAAGATCGGTAGAGCGCGCGCTTTCTGATCGCGAGATCCCGAGTTCGAACACTGCCCACTCCGTTTGTCCTTTAGCAAGACAATTTATCCACATTTGCTGCTCTCGACCCAGGTGTATAAATGGGTACCTTAAAGGATGGAACGTAAATCCTTAGCATTGTGTGCACCTACGAGGTTGCCTGGCTGGAATGCTCCCCAGGGAGTGGAATTAACGTGCAATTTGTGTGCTGGATTGATTGAAGTATGAATCCAATAACCGGGGTAATAATATAATTGTAAAGCGCTTAGACATGATTATCAATCATATTAGGCGCTATATAAATCGAAACAATATTAAATTATTATTATCAGTTTTATATACCTACAGAAAATCAATTCGTACTTACAATAAAACTTTGCAAACGGATATAAACTGCCGTTTTAGTTCAAATGAAATTATTGTATAACTCAGCGCAATAAAATCGTACTACGATGCTAAACGTCCAAAAATGTATCTAGTGATATGTTCAACTAACTGATGTGTGAGCAATGAAATATGGTTAATTGTAGTATTCAATTAATTATGAATTATGAATAATATCATCACTATTTTCCGCTCCTGCTACTAAAAAGATAATAAAATAGTATTTCTATCAATCATATTGAATTCGTGGAAATTGATTTTATATCAAATTAATGTAAATACCTTCGGTATAACTCCTGATACTATTTCAACTTGGTAATCCACATAAGACTATTCATTACGTTTAAATGATGATTGTATATATTCACTTTCCCTAGTCTCCGGCCTCGTCGACATAACTGCCGGCCTGTAATCGATGTTATGCACGATATTATATAAAACAATTGTCTCGTTAGTTTATGGGTAACTTTAATGATTATTGCATATTTCTAAATATATTGAGTAGAAGATTAAAATAATTGATATCTGAAAATGGGTGTGAGTTACGCAAAATAAAGACACCTAACAAAATATACACTATTTCCAGCCATTGTTTGGCTTCAATAAATGTAACAACTATGTAATAAAAAGTGACGGTCGTTTTTTTCCAAAACTAAAACGAGAATCAAACTAAAACGAGAATTACATTTCCCTTCTATTCTCAATGAGGTGTATTTTCTCATTCCCGTGCCAATTCTGGCACATAATGCAGCACCTATCACCAATTCATTAGCCCTAGGCCACGCGTCTACTAAATGAAGCGAAAACTACAGAAGGGGGCCAGTCCTCTGGTATTTAACAGATCGTTTTGATATTTAACAGACATGACATATCGTCTTCAATTCACTGTTTTTAATAAGTTGGCATCATCTTTTAAAACTGTACAAACTGGAGTGCCACAAGGATCTATTTTAGGACGACTATTGTTTTATTGTATATAAATGATGTATATAATGATTGTGATATTATTTTGTATGCAGACGATACATCTATTCTTGCCCATAATGATAATATTGATATTTTAGTTCAATCTTTAAATGAAAATCTTGATAATATTGTAAACGGTTTAAGTGCAATAACCTGTCTTTAAATATTAATAAGACTTATTACATATATTTCCATAAAAAGAGTGTAAATGTCCCACAAAATATTAATATTCAAGTGAATTATAGCCCCTTGGTAATAGCGTAATAGAAAGATTATTGATGCGCAAAGCTCGATTGCGGAACTTTTTGTGCGTAGTATAGTTTGGTTTACGTCCGATGAAGACATCCTACAATGAAGCAGATTTCTAACAAGGCTACAATTCTACTGTAATTTTTTTTTACTTATTTTGCCTTCGTTTTATTGAGCTGTATTTACGCGGTAAACCACCTACATAAATTAGATGCAAATTTATATGAAAATGTCCAGATATACTTTTTGTATACATCAAACTTCCCTTTTGTTTAAGGTTTAGTTTAGTTTTTTGGGGGCGGTCTTGCGGACCTGTGTAATATTAGTTTATCTTAAAAATATCACTTGTACCAAGGTAGTCACAAGACAATATTTGACTAGATTAACACAGAGGCAAATGGAAGAATAAACAACCGGAATTGTTTCTTCGTAGAAGGTAAACAAGAGCACTGGTTATTCCTTTTGAGTGTTGAGCTGGTTATGAATCCATGTAAATATACATGTACATTTACTTATAAGAATAATTATCCACCAAGTGATCGGATACTTGTTAAAAATAATTATTGGTTGATCCCATTCAGCGCCCATGATATCGATTCCGGAGGTCGGCTTTTATTTTCGAGTTTATGATACCAGAAACAATATTCATGAAAGCTACACAACATTGTTGTTAACATTACGAAGCTAGACCGGTACTCTTTATTATCAACATCACCAATGATGGCAATACGGGTGATATGGTGTATGAAATAAGATCAGTGTAGCAAACATCATCATCATCATCATCATCATCATCATCATCATCATTACGAATTGCATCATAAACGTCATCATTCTTATCATAATCATCATAAATATCATTGTTTTCATTTTCATAATTATCAACATCATGACCATCATCTTCACTACCATCAATCACATCGTCATCATCACTATCACTATCATCATCATTATCATCATCATCATCTTCATCATCACCAATAACGTCATCATCGTCAAAATAATTTCTTTTTAATTATTATCATTATTCTAATGTTTGTATCACCGAGGCCATGTTTAATATCACCATGAACATCATCACCATAATCATCTGAATCATCATTACCGTTTTCATAATAATCTTAATTATCATCATTATACTTGTATTATAATTATCTTGATATCATGACCATCATAATTATGTGGTTATGTGTAATAACGAAATGTTCTCTTTACTTTGTTTTCATTGATTTAATTTGCCTGACTGCATGTTGTCCACTGAAGGTCCTACAACATTTAAAATGTGGCTACACCAGGGCCCCGTTGCAGAAAGAGATAGAATCGATTGTAAGTTGCAATTAATCGTAAGTCAGATCACGTGTTCTAGATGCGGAAATCTGATTGGTTGAAACGCGTAAATTTTCTGACTTACGATCAATCGTAACTTACAATCGATTGTTTCTCTTTCTGCAACGGGGCCCTGCTCATATAGCAAATGTTCAAGCAACAGTGACACTGGTTCCACTACTGGATCTCCGGCGGCATTTGCTCGTCGACATATCTCCGGTAATTAATGTTGCACAGACAATAGCTCCGACATTTGTTTTGTCTGACTTACATTTCCTATATTATGGCCTGTATGCATTTTTGTCTTTTTTTACTTTATTTGTTGTTTGGTGTTGAATTGTGTGTATATAATAATCCTGGGATAATAATTAATTGTTGTGTAAGATTGAGATTGTGTTTAAATGCACATGGTCATGATGAACAACCCCAAATCAAAATATACAAGCTAATGTGTAAAAAGTATTACCAAGAAACCAATCCTTATTTAGTCTTGTTTATTTTGTGATTCTGTATGTCAATATTTGTAAGCGCTGGAGGTATTATCATTAATCCGCAGACTTGGCCCCGTAACAGCGATTCACGATATATTGTAAGACTAATCAATTGATTGTCCGTTTGATCCTGAACGTTTATGTTAATGGGGCCAATGCTCAATTACTACAAATCATAGAAAGGATGAGACTTGAGGCAATAATTAACCTGTAATTCCCTTTTATAATTTCAAATAAATAACACAAATCCGAATATCACCAAAACATTGAAAACAAGAAATCATGGACCGGACAGAAAGAAATATGCTTAAAGGGGTAGTTTAGTTTTGGTAGAGAGGGCGCTGCACATTACAATTTTTTTGTGAGGTAATGAAAAACTGAGTGTCGAATTTGCGAGAACATGCAATTTTAATGGCAGAATAAACTTTATTTGGTCAAAATCGGCCCAGAAACGGCTGAAATATCAATAAATATATCTGACCCTATAATTATTTGGGGCCCAAATAATTAGCTGAATTAAAAAAAAAAAAAAAAAAATGCTTGCACTTTTTCAAAAAATTTCAAAAGCGTTTTTTTAAATAGTTGTTGATGATCTCTCTATTTAATCATTTTTTCAATAAAACATCACATGCATAATTTTGTATGAAAAATGGTTGAAACCAATGCCTTTTTAGAGAGCGCCCTCTTGAGTTTTAATGGCTCTTTTTTAATGATAACAGGCTTTTTACTTAGTCAT
This sequence comes from Echinarachnius parma, assembly GCA_037951105.1. Taxonomy (NCBI): domain Eukaryota; kingdom Metazoa; phylum Echinodermata; class Echinoidea; order Clypeasteroida; family Echinarachniidae; genus Echinarachnius; species Echinarachnius parma. The sequence goes on along the minus strand of JBAMJV010001667.1, from coordinate 111,484 downwards.
ATGTAATTTTGTATACCTTTCGAGCATGGTGGGGTTAAAACTATTAGTTTTATAATGTTACTGTCCATGTTTGGTTACTAAAGTTGAGCCTTACCAAAACTAAACTACCCCTTTAAAATACATTTAAAGTGACTCATGAACTCTATCAGGTTTTCCCGAAAGTACTTTTTTCATATACCAATTTCATTGTATAATTCTTCAGAATGATACGCGATTATTTCAAACAGAATTAAAGAAATTTACCTAGTTTAAAAGTGAAAATTGATTTCCAATAATTGCATCACCTACTAACCCTTGATTTCGACTTAAATCGAAAAGCGTTCCAGAACTCTTTCAATTTCAATTGTTTAAATGTCCATAATTTGGAAGAATATAAACAAAATCTAAACCCATTTCATTATTCCGTTATCAAAGGCCAAACAACAGGTGACAAGGAAAGTGTGAAAGCTTCAGGTGGGTTTGGTTAAAGTTAATGGATCACTTGAATTTCTACTTTTGCAATAGAAAAACATCTTTCCCATAACCAATCGTCACAAATTATCAAATCATGGTGATATCCATATTCATATTGATGAGAACAGTAATATGATAGCACGTATGATTGGTATTGATAACACGTACGTGTAAACTATTTTATTATAATGAACCATATCGAACAGTAATATAGTGATTATGATAATTATAGTAATAATGAAAATAGAGTGATCAATTACTGTGAGATGGTATAATGAAATAAAACGAAAGTAGGACAAAATACTGTAATAACATTGGTATGTGAATTGTATAATTACAATCTTGAAATATCTAAATAACAATATAACAACGATAATGGTTATCGATTATAGAAAGTAATACAACAACATAATGTTAACGATTTATCATAATAGAACTTATTTATTACGGGATAGTACAGTTTTGATTGAGAGGGTCTAGAAATACATGTGTGTTTGAGAGCTTACGTTAATAGTGTAGTATTTGAACAAACGCGTGATTTTAAAGTAAAAATATACTTACTTTGGATACAATCATTTATAAAACAGCGGAAATGCCCATTATTATGTAATGGGAATTATAAATGCGGGTCCTGCATTTATTTATTTTTTAAATAGAAAAGTCTTGATATAGGCGGCACATTTTGTATGATTATACCAAAGTGGCTTTTTAATACTTTGTTTTCTCATAATATTGAAATAATTGAAATATGTTCATAATATTGAAATATTATTTTCAAAACACACATTCACATGTTGCTGAAAATAGTTGAAACTGCCAGGTGTATGAAAAGGAGCCCACTTGCATTAGTGGTTGTAAACTTACATCTCAACTTCTCAACTTAGCCGTTAAGAAATCTTTATGCCACCCATTTTAATAATAACTATTAATTTTGTTATGATAACGTGCAAATTAATTTGTACTAAAATTCAGTTTGTACTATCTTTTAAATATGTAGTATAATATCCTCTGTGAAGAATGACAAGAAATGAAGTACGAACGAATCATGTTATGATAAAAATGGAAGTTATTATATGAATGTCATTGTTTTATGTTAATTTCGTAAATGTCTTAAATATGAAACGCATGCAATAAAACCAAATATTCAAATAGATCAGGCCACAACTTAACATTAAAATTGGCTTTAAAGGGATCTAGTAAATTTGTGTTAACATGTGCAGAAAGTGTTGAATGGTCGGAGAACGTGTCTTTTTGTGATATATGTTCATGCAGTATAATTTTTGAAATTTGTACGTGGAATTGATCATTATGGCCGAGTAATAAGCGAAAATACAAAGTGATATCTGCTAACTAATTATACTAACTTCAACTTTCCAGTTGATAATTAAAAATCTGAAAAGTTAAATAATTGTAAACATCTTTTTATCTGCTCCAAGCTTCCACTTCTTCTCATACATTGAGGTTTGAGAGAACCACTAGATTTCCGAGTATACGTGTTGAGGATGTTGACAATGCTACTAGATCCCTAATAGCTGATAGATTATGAATTGATTTGATTTGTTATCTGTTGAGCGTCGGGTAAGTCAAGATTATTGACTAGCGTCGGGCTAGTCCAAATGTTTGACTAGCGTTGACTACAAGAGGTTCGATCAGTTATTTGTTAAGCGTCGGGCGAGTCAAGATTATTGACTAGCGCCGGACTAGTCAAGATTCGCTTGTTGTTTCCCCAATACTACGTAAGCCCGATTGATGTACTATGGTCGAGAGAGGGCGTACACTTAAGTCAGCTAAGGTAGAACCACTCGCTACGATAAGACATGATTTGCCTAGATCATCAGACTACTTTCATTTTAGACTCTTTGCTGATGACTCTAATATTTGTCATTCTTTTCTACCTAATCAAGTATATATTAATTTATTGGAAATAACTGATAACTTAAAGCACATTGGTCAATGGTGTGATGCAAATAAGGTTACTATTAACGTAAAGAAAACAAATGTTATGATTATTAAGCCAAAGAGAAAAGAGAGTCGTATTGTTGGAGTTGTTAAAATTAAAAATGAGTTATTCAATGAAGTACAAGTATATATTTGTTTGGAATATATATTGATAGGCATTTGCTTTGGAATAGACCAATAAATAAGTTGTACTTCGTAGGAAAGTAGGAATTTTATATAGGCTAAGATGCTTTGTTCCGAAACAAGTCCTTGTATTATTATATTATTCATTTATTCAGTCACATTTATCTTATGGCCTTGAAGTCTGGGGAAGTGCACTTTTGATGTTAATGAACAAAATATTGATGTTACAAAAAATGGCTTTGAGAGCAATTACTTTTAATAATAGAATGGCCTCATCCTCTCCATTGTTTTATTCATTAGGTATATAAGATGTGTTCAAATTGTATACATTATTAGTAACAACTTTAATTTTTAAGTTAATTCATAAACACTTACCACACTCAGTATTTGAAAATTATCCTTTTTTGGAAGATTCTTATAGTACAAGACAAAAAGATGGAAATATTTTGGTTAAGCCTAAGATGAGGACAGCGCATGGTAAAACTTAAATTTCATTTCAGGGATCAGATATTTGGAATAGTATGCCTTTGGAGATACGGAGACTTGATAGACTCCACATTATTAAGATAAATGTTAAAAAGTATTTATGAAGTCAATATGTATTATAGTCTTGTGTAAAAGATATAGCATTTTTGTTATGTTTTATATAATCTTATAGTTTAGTTGTTAATAGTGGGTGAAATTCCACTATTGTAAATACTTAGTATAGAATGTTTATTTAATCATAGGTTATTGCCTTATTCAAATGTAAATATATTATTCATCCATGTACATAGGGTCCTACTCCCCACTAGCAATAGTTGCTATTTCTGTAGAGTCCTTTTACCAATTTGTTTGTCTCTTAACATTTCGTATGTATGATTGTTATATTGTTATCTTTGAACATATTGGTAAAAAAGTTATTAATTAATTCAGACATGACTGTTATCGCAGTTTCGCTGATCAATTGTAGGCCCCTCTCAAGTTTAGCACAGGATTCGAGCTTTTGTTGGGATAAACTAAACGATTATAGGCGACAAGACGACAGGTGTCGGAATTGAGGTGGGCTTGTGTCGTGCTGGGTTCCAGTGCCGAATATGGCGGTCGTAAGAATCGATTTATGATTTGATTCGGTGGCTTGTCGGTCTCGCTGGTGAGACTGGGCCTGTAGGTCTGGACTGATTAATCACCTTGAAAGAAAACAAACAGACATTAGAAAAGACATGGGTAATATATCTTTACTGATAATACTACTACTACTTCTTCTTATGATACAAATAATAGTTATAATAATACTATTAATAATAATGATAATAATAATGATAATAATAATAAATGATAAAATGATTAATAATAATAATAATATAAAAATTATATAATGATATAGGTTTCCCATTCAAATTCGTCCTGATAATACAGACACATCAACGTCATCATCGTTATTATTATCATTAAGAGTCTACGTTTAGTATCATTCTTGCGAGGGGTATAACAATGTTCATTCTCCAAACTACTGTTATCAATTGAATCAGGTTCACAGTTACTTTTACTGTAACCTTTAAAGGGATCTAGTAACATTGTCCAAATCTTCAACATCCACTAGGAATTCTAGCGGTTCCCTCATACCTTGTTTTATTTGTACTAACAATACTATGGGCAACTATTGACAATTTAAATTTAATAAGTAGGCGTCATTTCACTTAAAACTTGGTCCCGTTCAGGTTTAATGCAAATTCCATGATATCATTACACATGGGGCACCAATGTAAAGGGAATACCGTAAATACCGGCGTAATCGCCGCATAACAAGAAAACCTGCAAAGTCGGGGTGCGGCGTGTACGCGGAGATAGTCAAAATGTCACTCTTGACTGACCTCCAAACAACACATTTCAGCAGGTGTGGGACTATTGGTTGTATTGCACTGTATTGTATTGGGTGATAACACATTATTTAGCCAAATTGTCTACGTTTACCCTGGCCTAGAATGGTTTCTCACCTTTTTTTTGCCGATATTTGCTAAATCCGATACGTTTTTAACTTCAAAGTTACGAAACAAATGCACTGCCAGCGCCGCGCTTGCGCCTGCCATCGATCTAGCTACGTGCGTTATGGATGCAGTGTATGCATGATCGCATGATAAAGATAATGTATACTACTACATGGTTTTGGCAAAGACAGCAGAGCGCCGCGTGGTACGCGTGCTAAGGCGTGCTCGCGAACTACGCGATTGACTCGATGTACAAACGTTTACGTACGTAAATATTTGTACATGTACATGCGTAAGCCAGCTGCGCTGACAAATCTCGTAAGTGCTGGCAATCTCGTAATACATGTAGCGCTAGAGTTCTCGTTCCTCAGTTCAGGAAAACTATATTTTTGCTCGATACTAAGGTAATTCTGAATATTTTGTAACTATATTTTCGTAAATATTGTTAAAGAAATATATCAAGATGAGAAAAAAAAATTCCTGCTTTTTTTGTCGCCAGTTTTCCTAGCGCAATTTTCTCACACTTTTTTTTTCAATTTCAATGCTCAAAGTCGGCATGCGGCGTTTACGCGGATGCGGCGATTGCGCCGGTATTTACGGGTACGTCATATTTAAACATGATTATATACAGTAGTAACAAGAGAGATATGATTGTTTAATAACTTGAATTGAGGAACTTTTGCAGGAGTTTAGTTGTACTTACGACACAGTCCATCGGAGCACGTCGCGGCCTCGTTGGCACACTCGGAACACGGATCTCCAATCGCGAAGGGCTGGACCCCAATGTAGTTACCTCTAGCGGAGAGAAGACAGGCGGCAAAATTAATCATAATAATAATAATGATATGCCTAATAATAATAATAATGATATGCCTAATAATAATAATAATGATATTAATGATAATAACAATCATCATTATCATAATACACGATTGTAATCTATTTACAAGCGTCCTGTATTTCAAAGACTCGGATCCATGGTTGAGTAGGTCTCTTTCTCTCTTTCTTCCCTGTCCCTTAACCGTTTATGTCCCTTAAGCCCTCCGCATACAGCGCCGACTCGACCCGATCCGAATGGTTTTCAATTAGGCTGGAGTCGGTTTCGCTTAGTCGTAGCCGATTAACGGGCTCGAATGATCTCCGACTGGCTCTTGACCTGCAAAACAGGAGTCCTGAGGCAAAACCAGTCGGATCGGGTCGAGTCGGCTCTGTCTGCGGAGGGCTTTATGCTTTCCCTTTGTAGTTCGTTACGCATGATCTGTAAAGTATAAGTGGGTGGGCGTGTGTGTTGATATATGAGTGCATGTGTGTAATAGTAAGATGCTGTATTCTTGTATATCATTATATTGTTATATTTTGTTTACGACTGTAAGACTATTTTAGTTTGTACTTTATTGTGTAGAGCATCTACTGCTTCTCAGTGGTCCTAACCATTAATTGCTTTGATATTTTGTATATCGATTACTTTGCAACGATTTGTCTATTTTTGTTGTAGTTTGATGTAATGGTTTAATAAATGAAGTTATATTAACAATACTACTACTAATAATAATAATGTCGTTATTATTACTTCTACTTACACTAATTATACTACTACTACTACTACTACTAATAATAATAATAACATAATAATAATATTAATAATAATAATAATTATAATAATAATAATAATGATGACAATTATAATGCAATTATTATTAATTCTACTTATACTACTTATACTAATAATAATAAGACTAATAACATAATAATAATAATAATTAGGATAATAATAATAATAATAATAATAATAATAATAATAATAATATTAATAATAATAATAATAATAATAATAATAATAATAATAATGATAATGATAATAATAATAATAATAATAATATTCATCATAATAATTATAATTAAAAAAATGAAACAAGTATAAATATTAAGTCTTATGAGGTGCAATATTATCAAAAAAGGGAAGGAATGCAATGAGCTTTTCAGCCCAATTCAATATTTACAAGTCATTAACAAACGAGAAAGCCTTCCTACTGGATAGAATTGTACTTCTGTATCGGACTGTTTTACATCGAGGGGAAGATTGTTACAGAGCATCATGAGGATGAAACACACCAAATATTAAGAAAATAGATGAATCCATCTGTATACCATATGATATCAATTATGCTTTACGTTATGGGGGGTAATACCCCCCCCCCCCCTCCCCCACGCTTTAGATACGAAACGCCCTATCACCCCAAAAGTGTGCCTGTCAAGCAAAGTGAATTAAATATTAAGGTAATTTCATGTTTTGTATGCACTCTTTATTCTATTTATTGGTATTTCAAATAAGGTCATCCTATTTTCTGAAAAAAAGAACAATACTTAATATTTCATTGAGACTAGACAAGAATAATAATACAACAAAATGAAGGAGCCTGATCAGTCTATATGTATATTTCCGTATGTATTTAATGTTATTGTTATTGTTTAACTCATTGTTGTATTGTGTCACTATAATTCAACTATATCAAGTTGTAAAACTAACATCACTAATTAAAACAAAAACTAAATAAGCAATATCTTATATGTTTGGAGGAAAAACATTATTTTGCATAATTCGTACACAAATCGACTCGATTTAGCCACGGTTTTGGGCATTGGCGTAGCGACTTACGTAATACCTATTCATCAGGGGGGATGAATGAATAGATCATCCCCCCAGTTGAATGGGTATCAATGACAGATCTACGCCCATGGTTTTGGGGAAGAACCGATACGATGTAATACGATGCAACACGACCTAAGCGATTTTCTCGACGAACGTCAAATCGTTGCGATTCGCCGTGAAAATCGTCAGTATGGGACTGGGCCTTAACTAAAACGAGAAGAGCTAACCTGACTTCTTGATCGTAGCTAAGGTTTGTGCAAATTTGGTTTTAAAGGATGCACAAGACTTTGAATAAAAAACGGGCGGGGTGACACCATCACGCATTGCTTAGCGGAGGGTGGAGGCATTATGGCAACCCCCCCCCCCCCCCCCCACCCCACCCCTCTCCTTAACGTGTCATGTTTCAAGTTTCCCGATATCCACATGTATTATTCTGTCTCAGATGTTGACATGATAAATTTATATATATTCTTAAAGGGATAGTTTCGTTTGGGTAAGACTAAACTTTAGCAACCAACACATGCACAATAACATTACAAACTAATTGTTATAACTCCACCGTGCTCGGAAGGAATAACAAATTACAACCAACTAAGAAAAAAGCCTGCTATCATTAAAAAAAAAGAACCGTTAAAACACAGGAGGGCGCTTTTTACAAACACATTCATTTTAACCATTTTTCATACAAAATTGTGCATGTGATGTTTTTTTTTGTAAATAATGACTTAATAGAGAGATCACCAATAACTATTTTAAAACCTCGTTTATAAATTTAGGAAAAAGTGTAAGCATTTTATATTTTTTTTTTAAATCATCGAATAAACCTGGGGTCCCAAGTTTATTCCGATCGGATATATTTATTTAATATTTCAGCTGTTTCTGAACCGATTTTGATCAAATAAAGTTTAATCTGTCATAACAATTGTATGCTCTTTTCAAACTTTTACCTCACAACAAATTTCTTGAAGCGCCATCTGTACCAAATCAGAACTACCCCTTTAATATTGGTTTAAATGAATATGGACTGTTATGATGTCAGTGGCGTATCTACGGTGGGCACGGGGGCAAATACATGTATGACAAAACAATTTATAAAAATCATGAGGGGAACTTCAAAAGGAGTGCCCGAATAAATTGCGTGCCCTCCCTCCCCCCCCCCCCCCCTCCCCAAACAAAAACAAATAAATACAAAAACACTTGATTGTATTTCATTTGTGAAATAATTGCATGGATTTGAAATATATAAATGAAATAAATGAAAAACTGGAATATAAATTCGGAAAACTCACGCGGGGCCGTAGTAACAGACCTGGTACCAACTTGACCAAGAGGAGAAAGAATTGGGGCAAAAATAGCGCCCGCATCCGACCTGCTTTGTAGAGGACCAAACCACCTGATCAAATAGAAATACAAATCCATGACAAATTGTAGGGTAAATGATGCAGCAAACAGGCAATCCGTTTGATCCAGATGGTATTATCATGTAACAAGTTCATATGAAATAACCGATAATAATAATAATAATGATTATTATAATAGCAAAAGTAATTATAATAAAAATTATTATAATAAAAATAATAACAAATAACAAAAATAATAATAACAATAATAATTATAATAATAATACTAATAAGAATAATAGACAATGTGATAATAATAATATTAATAATAACAATTATTTGTATTTATAGAGCGTATATTACAATGAGCCTCTAAGCGCTATTATTAATACCCCGGTCAACGTATACACACTGCAATCATTCTTGCACGGAAAGTGCACGATTTCCACTCCCCGGGGAGTATTCCAACCAGTCGCTTGTTAGGCGCAAACATTGTTACGGAACCACGTTCGCATCCTACCTGGTCCCCATTTATACACCTGGGTAGAGAGTAACAATAGTGGATACATATTGCTGAAGGACAAACGCAACGGACAATACACTGGTTTGGAATTCGGGTTCCCACGCGCGTGCTCTACCAATCTTGGCACACTTCGTCCACTCATCACTCATTTATATTCAATATTTCTGGTCATTTTCCCTCTGTTTTTTATTTTATTATTCTTTGATTTTGAAATTGAGTTTTGAAAGAAAAAAAAAGAAGTAATGTTTGGTGTACATATTCTTATTTGAATGCAAAGCCAAAAATGTAATAACAACAACAACAACAACCTCTGTTTAAAACAATAATTTTTGTTTTAAAGCTGCATCATTGCGGCGATCCCTCGCACATATCCCTAATTTGATTTTGTATCATTCGGATGTGTGTCAGACACGAGCGTAGATCCTGGGGGGATATCCCCCCCCCCCCCCCCCCCCCTCCCCCAACACACACTTTTTGGTTAGGAAGGGCCTGATCAAACATCCCCCCACTTTTCTCAAAGTTAAATCTTCATTAAATCTGTTTAAAGTGATATGTTAAAACACCAACCACGTGGGATGGGGCACCCCCCCCCCCCCCCCTCCCCTCAAATACTCTCCCCAAAATTAATATAGACATGTCCACGTTTGCATAGTACCTTTTTGGAGGGTGGGTCCTCGATTGCCGGCAAAAGCATGTATGTGTGTGTGTGTGTGTGTGCGTGTGTGTGTGTGTGTGTGTGTGTGTGTGTGTGTGTGTGCGTGTGTGTGTGAGTGTGTGTGTGCGTGTGTAGATTATGTTTGTTTATCGGTCTAATCATGAGGGGGATAATTTAAGTCATGCTTTCTTCAATTTTAGTATATATAATTTCCTTCCAAGGTATGCACCAAATTGCGTTATTTCGAGTGAAAAATTGCAAAGCTCCCTTCTGTGGGAGGGGGGATACCCCCCCCCCCCCCCCCTCGGCGCTTCACCCCCACGGGCTTGGTCGCTCCGCTCCCTCGCATTATTCCTCCCCCCCCCCCCCCACTATTCAAAACAGGGACGAACGAATATGCTTCTAGATCAGTCGGTAAAGCACCGGTCTAGCAATACGGACGTCTCGGGTTCAATTACCTGGGAAGCCCAATTTTCTTTGTCCACTTGAGTGTCTGAATTCATCACAGACAGTGGGTATATAACCCACTTTGTTTCCGAATGGAAGTGTTAAAAGAATAGTTGATTTATGGTATAGAGATTATATCGTTTTGGCTAAACTTAATTTTAGTAACAAAAACCTGCACCATTACATTACAAACTCATCGTTATAAATCCACCATGCTCGAAACGTATACAAAATTACAACGACTAATTAAAAGGCATGTTATCATTCAAAAAGAGCTGGTAAAATTCAAGAGGGCGCTTTCTAAGAACTCATTGGTTTCAACAATTTCGAATTACAAATTGCGCGTAAGATGTTTTTTTAAATAATGATTTAATAGAGATATCATCAACAATTATTTATAAACATCTTTTGTAAATTTTTGAAAAGTATAAGCACTTTTCCTTTTTTTCAACGGCTGGTTCAAAATTATTGAATTATTGTGGGGCCCACAATAATTACAAATGGTCATATTTACGGATCTTTAAGCCGTCTCTGAACCGATCTGAACCGTATGCTCTTTCAAATTCGACACTCATTACTTCACCAACAAATTATTTCGTGTAGCGCCCTCTATACCAAAATTCAATTATCCCTTTAATATAGGTATGACTTATATACCATTTACCTGCTTGTAGTGACCACACATAGCTACACTTTCAATTCTTGCTCTTTGACCTATGAATCATTTCTACTCAACTGATAAACTGCTGTTCTGTATGCCTGATGTGTGTACTATATGCATAGCACCCCCTGTAATCGTAATAAACCATGACAGAGTGTACTATATTTTACAATTCATGGTATATACTTCTGCTAAATACAGGAAAAGGGTTCATGTATTTTGAATTGAAATTATAAGGCAACTTTGTAACTGCTGTTCTGTATGCCTGATGTGTGTACTATGCATAGCACCCCATGTAATGCTGTAGTAAGTGCATAATAAACCATGATAGAGTGTATTATATTTTACAGTCCATGGTATATACTTTTGCTAAATACAGGAAAAGGGTTCATGTATTTTTAATTGAAATTATAAGGCAACTTCATATCACTTTTTATTCTAATAAATTTAAATACTAAGCCAGAACAATTCTGAGCATATATTGTTCGTAAAAGATGTCATAATGTGGTATCTTGCTATACTTTTGTATCTTTCCTTTTCATTTCGTAAATCCATGTTTCAGGAACGTAATGAAAGACATTCCATACAACCATCTCTTATATGTTCCAAAATATTTGAATTTTTGTGACACACTTCAACAATTTATGTGTATTCACACATGCTCATGTTGGTGAAATGTTACGTATATCACAAGGGCAATGAAACGGAAGCAGACTATTGCTTTACTGACTTGAAGAGATTCTAGAGGAGAAATAATTCAGGCTCGTCACTCGCTGGCCCGGGGATAGTGAAATTGCACTTGGGGCCAGCAAAATGTCCGAAAGTTATATTTTGGTGGCCCGATTGGGCAAGTAGATTTTCAACCCGACATTGACAAAATGATTTTTTTTCCTGTCATGCTTCATCTGTAATTACAGGTTTGATTAAGAAAGAGTGGTATTTTGAAGTAAAAAGTTTACTCATGAAATACAATTTTGGGGCCAGTAAATTTTCTTTCTGGCCACCAGAATAGGAGAATTAATTATTTCACTGACCCGACCGGGCCACTGACGAAAATGGTGAGTGTTGAGCCTTCCTAAAGTTAGAGCATAATCAGCAATAAAATTGTGATTATTTAAAGATGCCCATTTGTTCATATGGGAACTCAAATTGGCAATGCACTCTAATAACTTTTGGACTACTACTAGCTCTCCCCATATATGTGTTGTACACCAAATTCCCCATTTTTATTCATATAGTCACACTTTCCTTCCCCAAACTCATGATATGTTGTGTATAAACATATTCTACAAACAGTTTGAATATTTAAACGAATGGAAAACAAATATATTTTGAGAACATTGAACAAAATTGAAATTATGTGTACAAAACGTATGGGGAGTAGTCATTACAGCAGGTAGTCCACAACTTTGGCAGAGTGTTGCAAATTGAATCACTCATACAAATACATGTAAATTTATATTTTCAGAGAGCCGTTGCTTTCTAATCTTTTCACCAATTGTGCTCAATTATTTAGGAACTATAATCATCCTATTTAAAGTGTCTTATAGTGCATACAACCATTTGTCAGGAATCCAGTGCGTCATACAAATTCAAGTATTTGGGAATTAATTCTATGGAATGTTTTTCTTTTTTATAAAATAAAGAGAACAAATAATATAATATAAAGAATACAGAGAAACGGGTAATTAAGACACCACAATATTGCACCAAAAAATGTTCATAATTTTTCTGCTTGATATTTCAATGTTATTATATTTAACAAATATATACCATGTAAATGCTACAAAGTTGCCCTATAATTTAGCTTGATATGAACCCTTCCCATGTGTTATAGGAGTATATACCATGGATTGCGCATAAAGTATGCTCTTTTATGCTGTATTGTGGCTTAATACATCATTACAGGGGGTGTTATATATATATATATATATGCATGCATAGTACATACATAACGGACATATAGAGCAGCAGATAATTGTTTACACAATAATCAAATGCAGTGGTGTAGAAACAGCTCATAGGTCAAGATCAGAGATTGAAAGTGGAACTGCAGTCTTATCAGCTGGTTTCTATGCCAACTAGAGCTGACCACATATTTTGAGAAAAAGATAGGAAAAACAAACTAATCCCAACTACATGCACCAGCTAGTTCCACGAAGACAATATATTGATATTGCCTACATCATGTACATATTATAGTGCACAGATAAAATAATTTGCTTTAATTTTGATCTAGCTAGAAAGAAAATGTATGTAACCATCACTATATGCTGGCACATGTGATAAATGGCTATGTATGTATGTCAGGGACATTCATCAAGATCTCTTAGAATTGGCACCTACTGTGATCAAGGAAATTGTAATAATGCACTAGGATAATTTTGTTTTTTCAAAAGTTGATCTATAAATGCAGGTTCATGGTATGTACAGTAAAACCGACACGTGTATAATGGCCACCCAAGAGAAACAAGTGGCCATGCACGGTAGACCAGTGACCTCGGGTTCCTCAACACTGTTTACTCAAGAGTCAAATACCGTTGGAGTAGAAATGATTCATAGGTCAAAGATCAGAGATTGAAAGTGTAGCTGCAGTACGTCTTATCAGCTGGTTTCTATGCCAACTAGAGCTGACCACATATTTACAGAAAGCGAAAAGAAAAAAAGACTCTTCTCAACTTACATGCACTGTAGACATTCTGATAGCCAAGACAGTATGATATTGTCTACATCATGTTAATTTAGGATACAAGGATCAATTAAATCATTCATTTTCATTTTGCTTTGGCTATATAAAGAGAATGCATGTAGCCATCACTATGCTGGCATGGCATATGCAATTAATGACTACGTCTGTCAAGGACATTCTTCACGAACCCTTGGATTTGGCACCTACTGTGATCAAGAAATTGTAATGTGGCACAAGGATAATTTTGTTTTCTTCAAATGGTATGTAGCCTACAGTATAACCGACATGTGTATAATGCCCACCAAGGTAAACATGTGGCTATGCACGGTAGGCAGGTGACAGGTTCCTCAAACACTGTTTGTTATGTAGAGTAACTCTTGTGGTGGCCACTATAGGCAGGTTGGATGCTATAGACAGGTGGCCCATAGGACAGGTCTGACTGTATTATGCATAACTTTGCAGGATTTTGTTTTCTTGTTTATTAATATTGGCTGCTGAGCAAGGTGAGGCGATCGCCTAACCTTGGTTAGAGCAGGTGTGGCAATCGACGAACCTAGGTAAGAGCAGGTGTGGCAATCGACGAACCTTGGTAACGGTAAAGTGTGGCGATCGACGAACCTAGGACAGATCAAGGTGTGGCAATCGACGAACCACTGTAAGAGCAGGTGTGGCAATCGACGAACCTCGGTAAGAATAAAGTGTGGCGATCGACGAACCTTTGTAAGAGCAGGTGTGGCGATCGACGAACCTTGGTAAGAGCAGGTGTGGCAATCGACGAACCTTGGTAAGAGCAGGTGTGGCAATCGACGAACCTCGGTAAGAATAAAGTACGGCGATCGACGAACCTTTGTAAGAGCAGGTGCGGCGATCGACGAACCTTGGAAAGAGCAGGTGTGGCAATCGACGAACCTTGGTAAGGGTATAGTGTGGCGATTGATGAACCTTGGTAAGAGCAGGTGTGGCAATCGACGAACCTTGGTAAGGGTATAGTGTGGCGATTGACGAACCTTGGAAAGAGCAGGTGTGGCAATCGACGAACCTTGGTAAGGGTCAAGTGTGGCAATCGACGAACCTAGGACAGATCAAGGTGTGGCAATCGACGAACCACTGTAAGCGCAGGTGTGGCAATCGACGAACCTTGGTAAGAATAAAGTGTGGCGATCGACGAACCTTTGTGAAAGCAGGTGTGGCAATCGACGAACCTTGGTAAGGGTATAGTCCCAGCTAGCCACCTGATGTCGGGCCGATGTCGGTATTTGGTTGCCGGATGTCGGCATATCGCCGTTGGCTCGAGGTTAAAATGTCCGCCAGCCCAACATCGTCACGACGTCATTTTTGTGATATATTGGCATAACGTCATTTTCCGACAATGGCCCAACATCATCTCATGACATGATGTTGGGCCATTGTCGGAAAATGACCTTATGCCAATATATCAAAAAAATGACGTCGTGACGATGTTGGGCTGGCGGACATTTTAACCTCGAGCCAACGGCGATATGCCGACATCCGGCAACCAAATTCAGACATCGGCCCAACATCAGGTGGCTAGCTGGAGTGTGGCGATTGACGAACCTTGGAAAGAGCAGGTGTGGCAATCGACGAACCTTGGTAAGGGTCAAGTGTGGCAATCGACGAACCTAGGACAGATCAAGGTGTGGCAATCGACGAACCACTGTGAGCGCAGGTGTGGCAATCGACGAACCTCGGTAAGAATAAAGTGTGGCGATCGACGAACCTTTGTGAAAGCAGGAGTGGCGATCGACGAACCTTGGTAAGAGCAGGTGTGGCAATCGACGAACCTTGGTAAGAATAAAGTGTGGCGATCGACGAACCTCGGTAAGAATAAAGTGTGGCGATCGACGAACCTTTGTATGAGCAGGTGTGGTGATCGACGAACCTTGGTAAGAGTAAAGTGTGGCGATCGACGAACCTTTGTAAAAGCAGGTGTGGCAATCGACGAACCTCAGTAAGAATAAAGTGTGGCGATCAACGAACCTAGGACAGATCAAGGTGTGGCAATCGACGAACCTTGGTAAGAGTAAGGTGTGGCAATCGACGATCCTCGGTAAGAATAAAGTGTGGCGATCGACAAACCTTTGTATGAGCAGGTGTGGCGATCGACGAACCTTGGTAAGTGCAGGTGTGGCAATCGACGCACCTTTGTTGGGATTATGTTATGTAAACCATGAAATTTGGTTCTATTTGAGTGAAAATGTTATATTTTAGACCATCTAGAATTGCATGAAACGGTCCATTTTTTTTAGACTTTTTTGGAAAGTCTACTTTTTTTTTGGAATGGGTTCCGGATAACTAGCATAGGTCAGATCAGCGTATATAGTTTGGCCCACCTGATCGTATTCGGTCGGGTTATCGAGATGCCCATTTTCCCAGACACACCTCTTGGCCCAGGTGTAAGCCATGTCGGCGAGGTCATCGTTCCACGTCTGAACAGCGTGTGCAAAACGAGGAAACGAACTCAATACAACGTGTGCAAAAAAGCAAAATAAAGGGGCAGGAAATCCCAGCCTTTTGACTTACTGGATGTGATGAGAGCATAACTCCTGTCATTGCTTGTCACTTATTTCGTCTTTAATGATCCCGGTTACAAAAATAATCAACATTTTATGAACCACTGCCGTCTGCTTTCAATGCACACAGGAGGCGGCCATTTCTTTAAAGGGGAATTAACTCTTATCCTTTTGACTTACTGGATGTGATGAGAGCATAACTACTATCATTGCTAGTTACCTATTTCGTCATGAATAAATCTGGTTCATATGTTAAACAACAAGTTGTTGAATTTGTTTACCCAGCGTTTTAACAGTGTGAAGTGGTTGGGCCATGTAGCACGTCTTCTCCCTGACCGCCTAGCAAACCAAGCTCTATGGTGGACTCCCCTGGGTAGAAGACGAAGGGGAAGGCCCAAAATGAACTGGAAACAATACATCCAACAAGATCTGAAAGGCAGCCTTAAAAATTGGAATGACATCAAGACACTAACTGCTGACAGACCCAGCTGGAGAGTGATGACCGCCTCATGCGTCAGACGACGCGGGATCCTACTAAGTCTAAGTAAAGTATTACTTCAGTAGCCGGAGAAGAAAATACTGGTCAAGAGATGCATGTTGTTCGATTGAAAACGATTCACTTAAAGAGTATGACATCGCGAGAACCCGGAATCTCCTGGGGGTTCCAATCACCCTCTGGACCTCCAAAGGGGGTACTATTCATTTCATTTCATTTTCATTTAATTTATTCACCCATAAAAACAATACAACAAATCACAACATTAAGACATGAATACACAGTTTTAAGCATAGCTTGTTTTTTAAAAAAAAGGGCCCTTAAACATACATACACTTTTAAAACGCTGTGTAAACAAATAACTTGTTGAAATTTTTCAGCAACCGCTGTTTGACATATGAACCATCCAACACGGACATCTACGTCACCCGCGTCCGCAACCCGCACCCTCAAGCCCGCGCACGCCAGCGAGTCGCCACTCCTGACGACGGACAGTCAATCTGTTCGAAACGTCGAGCCCCTCCTACCACCAACCCTCTCCTCACAATAACTATACCGGCACTGTAGTTATTATCAGCACTTCAAGCTTAAGAAAGAATACCAAAAGACCTTTCCAGGACTACCAACAGTCCTTTCTAGGACTACCACAGTCCTTTTTAGGACTATCCTGGAAAGAATACCAACAGTCCTTCTCAGGACTCACCAATCCTCTCCTTATAGATGGTGCAACCGCAAACCACACGTATTAACCATCCAACTGTTGTTGAAAACATTCAACAACACGAGTTGTTTAACGTTTACACAACTGTTGTTTTAATTTGTTCTACAACTGTTCTACAACTGTTGTTTAGAATAAATTTCAACAATCCTGTTGTTGAATTAGCAAATACAAAACAAGACGTAAAAGCGGCAAGGGTAGGATTCGAACCGGGGGTCTTTGGGTTATAAGTCTCACTCTCTATCGACTGCTCTATCTCGGTTCACTTGGTTTGCGAAGGGACAACAGAGGTTTTGACGCAGTGATTTTGCGGTCGAAACTATCACGTGATTTAACACGTTTCATCAACGCTTGAACACTGACCGCTTCACGCAACCCTTCATACATCTTATCATGCTACACCTTAAGTTGTATGAAAAGATTTAGCAACCATTTTTACACGGCGTTTTTTTACACAGCGTTTTAACAGTGTATAAAGTAAAACAAACAAAGTATAACGTATACAAATCACGCGCATACACACACACACACACACACACACACACACACACACACAGACAATACTCTATTAGAACATTTGCATGAATATACACCTGAATGTAATAAAATAATCAATATAGTACATAGAATGATATATAACAATGTATAATTTTAGTATGTGGCAAAAGAAAACGAAAGAATACTTCAAACTACTTTTATAAATTCCAAAGGTACTCACGACAAAGTTTGTTAAATTTGGTAATTTATTGTTGTACTTTATTGTACACACACAGACAATACTATATTAGAACATTTGCATGTATATACACCTGAATGTAATAAAATAATCAATATAGTACATATAATGATATATAGCAATGTATAATTTTAGTATGTGGCAAAAGAAAACGAAAGAATACTTCAAACTACTTTCATAAATTCCAAAGGTACTCACAACAAAGTTTTTTAAATTTGGTAATTTATTGTTGTACTTGATTGTATAGAGTATTTTAGCATATTCCACTCTTTACACTAGTATAGCTTACATAATTTAAAGAAGAGGTTAATCTAAATGTTGGTTGATGAAAATGGTCACTTTGCCGTGTGTTATATGAATGAAGTTTTGAGTTTACAAAAAACATAGTACAATATGTTGCTGGTATAGTTATCTAAAGTGTACACAATACATAAATATTAAAGTATTAAAATCAATTAATTAATATTGGTCAAATATGTAACTGTCTAAAGAGAGGTATGCTAGGGTAAACTTTCGCCAAGAAGATTTGTATAAAATTTGTACTGCTTTCTTTTGAATGATATATATTTTAGTAAGATGGGTTTTATATGTATTCCCCCATATTATACAACAACAATAATTTAAATGTGGCACAACAATACTATTATATGACATTCATAAAAACATTACAAGGCAAGGGTGAATGTTCAAGCGATTCATTCATTTCTTTTTCCAACAGTGATATCTAAGAATTCAATCATGTAATATTCTTGAGAATGATATGTGAGATTTTCATAGAAAAATAATAATGTTTACCTAATGAAAAAAGGCAAAACGATGTCTGGTTTTAGCCCGATCGTTCGCGTATCCAATCGTACGCGTATCCCGTTTAGATCGACCGTTCGCGTAGCCGAATTCGGACACTATGGAGGGTTTAGTATCCGAATTCGGATACTCTTTACGCTTTAAAATTCAATCTTAAAGGGATAGTAGTGTTTTGGTCAATCATAATTTTAATAACTATAACATATAAGTTATTAAAAACTAACAGAATTCAAGGATGTTTAAATTGTAGTAAAACATATAAACGGTAAAGTTACAGGACTGCTTGCATTCATAAAAGCAGCCGTTAACATAAAAAAGGCGTCCTCCAAACGCCTAAACGTTTCAATAATTTGTATTTAAAAAGTGTAAAAATTAAATTAAAAGGTCATTCAAAATCCGTTTTAAAGGGGACCACGAGGCAAAGAACAACACATAACCATTTGTTTCTGTACCGTTGTGTGATATTAAATATACGCTTAACACTTTGCAAAGGGTTGTGTTATTAATAAACAAAACAATTGATTTCCCCACATATGGAACCAACATAGCCTCATGGTTCCGTATGCGCCAAACGTTTGGGAGTGTGCCCATTCTATTCACGCGTACGTTTGGAGACAATTATAATCACGGTAGATGCGTTCGTCCTAGACAAAAGGTAGTCTTAAGTCTTGCAAAAAGAAAAAAAATGTATACAAGAGATGTGGCTCGTATTCAGTGGCGTAGCTTAGAATTCTGCGCGGGGGGGGGGGGGGGGGGTCCAAACATAA
This sequence comes from Echinarachnius parma, assembly GCA_037951105.1. NCBI lineage: Eukaryota > Metazoa > Echinodermata > Echinoidea > Clypeasteroida > Echinarachniidae > Echinarachnius > Echinarachnius parma. Next base: position 91,965 of record JBAMJV010001667.1, on the reverse strand, counting down.
CTGCGAGCCGCTTCGGGTCGGGTTTAGAAGCTTTCGGATTTTACCTATATAAACTACAAAACTACTATCTAAAAACAGCAACAGGGAAAAAGAAAAATGGGGGGTGGTGTTTCGCAAAAATCCAAGTTGAACTTTACTCTATAATTTTGAGTTTCTAGTAGATAATCTACATGACAATGAAGATGAGAAATATAAATCTTACCACCTTCGATGAAAATATAAAACAAGTGAATCTAGCTGAAGTTGGCTGAAGCTGGCTGAAGCTGGCTGAAGTTGACTTGTGGAAGATTGAGCTCTGTTGAAGACTCAATGAGGAGCTTTGGTGATTGCCTCAGATCGACAGAATGATGAGATGTAACATTCGAACCAATTTATTAAGATTTCGATGCGTATAGCTTCGTCAACAACACGGGACCATGAAACATAATATCATTATAAGAATGAAAAGGGTTTTGGATATCCCGATCATATATCTCACGTCGGTGATTAGTTCGTGATGACATCACGCACAAAAAAGCAAAAAAGAAATTTAACATCGGTTTACTGAGAATATAATTATGTTATGTTTTTCACATTATGTATATTCTATGTCTGTCTTTACTGAGATATTATAGCCTTAATTAATTAGCTTCACCAATGTCCGTTTTATTGTACATCGGATAACGTAATTCTCTTGCTGAAGGACAAACGCAATGGCTGGATTTCACAAAGAAGGTTTCTGTAAACCATTGTTTAAACCATGGTCTAAATCTATGGAACGCCGTTTGTAAACGGATGGGGAAATAGTGCACACTTCTTACTTGTTATCAATGTAACATTTTCTAAATAAGGATAACAAATTAAAGGGACTCCTTTAAAAATCCAATTGGAATTATAGCGGTTCCCTCATACCTTGTTGTATTCGTATTAACAATAAAATCATGGGACAGGTTTCGGTTTTTCAAATTTCCCTTTCGTTAAAAAGATATTTACGATTGAAGTGTTCAGATGTCAAATTATCCAGTGGACCGCAAAAACCGTGTACAAAGTGAGTGCAATGATTAAGTGAATATCACTTTGCATTTTTGCTCATTACTTGGCCATATAACGTCCATTTAACTTTGAAATGTTCACACAACACCCATTGGACGTATCAGATAACAATAATACACATTGTATCAACCTCTCATCACTGTTTGCACATGTCAACAAAGTTACTATATCACTTTAATGTCTGTCTTATCAGATGGGAAATTGTATTTGGTTCCGCTACTAAGCAAGTACCAGCGGCCGTATCATTACAAATTATCAAATGTGATTTCCACTATTAACTTATCTTCTACAAACATGACAAACAACACTTCATAGATGTAGACCATGGTTTAAACCATGGTTTATGTAAACGTCCCTAGTGAATTGCAGCCGATTGGCATAAACAAGTTTCGAACTCGGGATCCCAATGTTTGGAGAGCGCGCGGTCGACCAACTTATCTTGTCACGTCACTGCCACTTTCTGATAACACCTGTGCGTTTAAAACAAATATTTGCCTCATCTAACCAACTATGACAATCCAAATACGTTCCTATGAAATTAGAACTGTCTTTGGAACCTGTTTGTGCGTTTAAAACAATACTGCCTATCATCTAATCAACCATGAAAAGCAATCGAAAAAGCCAGTGTAACCAAATCTTTTGACGGTATCATTTTCATTCTAAAAATACGTACAGGTCTATGAAAATGGATATGTGTTTGAAGGTATTACTTCCATTCAATCAATGCGATGGTGGCCAAGATACTATTATGGTTCTTACAATGAAGAGATGAAGGAGGGAAATCATCGAACAAATTGTCTGTGTTCTCTAATTCGTGATATTAAAGAAAACCGTTGTAGGTTAATTGTTTCTGACTGCGTAGGGCATGGACAGACGGGAGGCTAGCCTAGTCCAGACCCTTGTTGAACGTATTCACCCAGAGCCATATATAGTCCCTTTATAGAGAGAGTTGCGACAACTATTGTGCACAAATTGATACAAAATGGCGACAGCAGTTTTAAGTTGCTGCATGCAGGAATGCTGAGTTCAACAATGCACTTAACCATGACTGAACCTCTTTGATCATTCAGCGGTTTAAATTCCTTTTGCAATTTTGTATCCATTTGTGCACAATAGTTGTCGTAACTCTTCTATAAAGGGACACTATATTCACCCCTATACAGGGTGGCCCCAACAAAACGGAACGGGGCACTTCCCAAAGTATAGTGCCAAAATTATGTCCATCATGTTTTTTCCAATGAAATACGATACCAAGAACAGTAATTTTGGTCGTGTAGTTTTTTGTTGTAGGGCGTTGTGAGTGACGTCATGTCAGGCTCCCATTTTTGTCAGTTTTCACCAAGTCAGTGCCTGTTAAATCGCACTTACTGCCCGTAATAACGAGCAATCTGCGCGCCATTGTTAGTGTATACTCAGCCGTGTGCCGAGAGAATAGGCATAATCGTTCAATGGTATTACGGGCAGGAAGTGCAATTTAACTGGCACTGACTAGGTACAAATTTACAAAAATGGGCACCTAACATGCTCTCACTTACAGCGTCCTAAAACAAAACCTACACGACCAGAATTACTGTTCTTGGTATCGTTTTTCATTGGAAAAGGCACCTTATCCGATGGACATAATCATTTTTGTACTATATTTTAGGAAGTGGCCCGTTCCGTTTATTTTGGGGGCCACCAGGCCTGTATGGCCCCGTATATGAGAGATCTTCGCCACAACAGTGATCTAGTGACCAACCAACCTTTGTGGTGAATACATACATAGCAGTATTATGGCTCTGGGTGAATTTAGTTCAAAACGGGTCTAATCCAGCCTAGACGGGGCCCGCGATGACCCTGCGATGATTTGCGATGACTCGCGATGATTTGCGATTATCTGCGATGACACTGTTAACATGATATAGGTATATAACTGCCATTTTATGTCTGGTGTATGAAATTGGTCAATATTAATTTTCATTTAAAATACAAAGGACGATTATAAAAAGGAAAACAGACGTATCCTGCTTCTCTGATTAGATAGCGTGATTATGCCTTAGTTACACCACTGAATAGCCACACTGTCAGAAACTCAGAACGTCAGTCGAAGAATGATTTTACGTGGCAAATGTTCAATTTAGTTGAAAGTTTTTTTTTATACATGCCACGTAAACCTTGTTAATCCCGGTTGTGTCACTTAATTTTTTAAAGGCATAACACATGATCGTTAAATAGGTTGAAAATGCGGGGTTTCGAGAACATTTTTAACTCGGGATCCCAATGTTTGGAGAGCGCGCGGTCGACCAACTCTCTACTATCTTGCCACGTCACTGCCACTTTCTGATAACACCTGTGCGTTTAAAACACATATTTGCCTCATCTAACCAACTATGACAATCCAAATACGTTCCTATGAAATTAGAACTGTCTTTGGAACCTTTTTGTGCGTTTAAAACAATACTGCCTATCATCTAATCAACCATGAAAAGCAATCGAAAAAGCAAATGTAACCAAATCTTTTGACGGTATCATTTTCACTCGAAAAATACGTACAGGTCTATGAAAATGGATATGTTTTTAAAGGTATTACTTCCATTCAATCAATGCGATGGTGGCCAAGATACTATTATGGTTCTTACAATGAAGAGATGAAGGAGGGAAATCATCGAACAAATTGTCTGTGTTCTCTAATTCGTGATATTAAAGAAAACCGTTGTAGGTTAATTGTTTCTGACTGCGTAAGGTATGGACAGACGGGAGGCTAGCCTAGTCCAGACCCTTGTTGAACGTATTCACCCAGAGCATTATATAGTCCCTTTATAGAGAGAGTTGCGACAACTATTGTGCACATATTGATACAAAATGGCGACAGCAGTTTTAAGTTGCTGCATGCAGGAATGCTGAGTTCAACAATGCACTTAACCATGACTGAACCTCTTTGAGCATTCAGCGGTTTAAATTCCTTTTGCAATTTTGTATCCATTTGTGCACAATAGTTGTCGTAACTCTTCTATAAAGGTACACTATATTCACCCCTATACATGGTGGCCCCAACAAAACGGAACGGGGCACTTCCCAAAATGTAGTGCCAAAATAATTATGTCCATCATGTTTTTTCCAATGAAATACGATACCAAGAACAGTAATTGTGGTCGTGTAGTTTTTGTTTTAGGGCGTTGTGAGTGACACCATGTCAGGCTCCCATTTTTGTCAGTTTTCACCAAGTCAGTGCCTGTTAAATCGCACTTACTGCCCGTAATAACGAGCAATCTGCGCGCCATTGTTAGTGTATACTCAGCCGTGTGCCGAGAGAATGGGCATAATCGTTCAATGGTATTACGGGCAGGAAGTGTAATTTAACTGGCACTGACTTGGTAAAAATTGACAAAAATGGGCACCTGACATGGTCTCACTCACAGCGTCCTAAAATAAAAACTACACGACCAAAATTACTGTTCTTGTTATCGTTTTTCATTGGAAAAGGCACCCTATCCGATGGACATAATCATCTTTGTACTATATTTTGGGAAGTGCCCCGTCCCGGTTTTTTGGGGGGGCCACCCTGTATAGCCCCGTCAATGAGAGATCTTCGCCACAACAGTGATCTAGTGACCAACCAACCTTTGTGGTGAATACATACAGAGCACTATTATGGCTCTGGGTGAATTTATTTCAAAATGGGTCTAATCCAGCATAGACGGGGGCCCGCGATGACCCAGCGATGATTTGCGATGACTCGCGATGATTTGCGATTATCTGCGATGACACTGTTAACATGATATAGGTATACAACTGCCATCTTATGTCTGGTGTATGAAATTTGTCAATATTTCATTTAAAAGACAAAGGATTAAGGTCTTTCTTCTTAAAGCTTTTTTCTTTTCTATATGTTCTAAGTCTATTTGTCAGAAGAAAGAAAATATAGGATCAACGAAACATTTTGTCATGGTTATGGATATCCATATCATACAATTTCGATTTATATTTTCCAAACTGTTTGATTGTATTTGTTAACCTTTAGGCCTCCCCCCTCACATGCGCATTTCTTGCAGTCTTTAAATCTGCCAGCCCTTCTTTTTTTAGAGGGGGCGACATTCTCCATTCTCGCGATAATATCCTTCAAATCACTATAAGGTCCATCGAAAGAGGGCGACATACACTTTCCAATCTCTGTCATAATCAAGTTAGCATGTAAAGGGACCAGATGAACTAGACTTCCATCATACATGTCCCTTACAAATAAACATCACGTCAATGTTCGTGTGTGGGCAGGGGATAGGGTGGGTGATTATAAGGTTACACGGAATGTGAAATACTCTTTTAAAAAATATATTGCAAATAATTTTATTTTATTTCATTTTTGTTTTCCTGTGAAGTTCTCACCTCTTTTTAATGTGTCCTTGTATCTATCCTTACACTGCTGAGTCTGCACTATGTATGTTATAAAGCACTACTGTATTAATATTGCTTGACAGAGGTGGTTTATAAATAATATATAGCATCATGTTTGTATATTCATGGATAACGAGCAATCCATTACAGATTTGATGATGAATTAAACCAAAAGGATGTGGACATTCCCATGTCGTACCCTGCTGGAATTATAATTGTAATACATGTACCAACAATCTCTGAAATATATGTGCTCTTGTTTTTTTTTTTTTAAAGAAGACATGGTAAGCTATTAAGTTATAATTGAAAGTGTGTTATTTTTAAACCATTTTCATACTATGGGTCTACGGGTGCTTTTTGAATGTATATATATTACTTGAAGTTGACGGGTGGTCGGTACTTTCTGTCTTTCTATGAACTCTTTTAAAAGGTTTTTTAATTGTTTTAAATGCATGATTCATGATTTACTTCTGATTTATGATTTACCTCTCGTTTTATTTTATATTTGCAGTTTGTTGTAACAGAGGTTAACTTCTCATAAATTGATGTTTGTTTTGGAATACATGATTTTACACTGGTATTTTTGTAGAATTGGTTCAAACCAGCTTATTGACTGCATTGACATGTAGTGCATCAAACACTTGTTTGTAGAATTGGTTCAAATCAGCATATTGACTGCATTGACATGTAGTGCATCAAACACTTGTTTGTAGAATTGGTTAAAATCAGCATATTGACTGCATTGACATGTAGTGCATCAAACACTTGTTTGTAGAATTGGTTCAAATCAGCATATCGACTGCATGACATGTAGTGCATCAATCACTTGTTATTTCCTTGTAATCATAACTCTTCCATTTTAACTAATTTGTAATACCCCTTTTACAATATCATTTCCCATCATGATATTTCTGAAAACAAGAAAGTTCTCTTAAATCTTCTTTACAACAAACTTAAAACAAAACCATTTTATGGACTTTGTTTCTATTTGGAACACATGCCAGGCAAAATGTTCACATATATTTCTGTTTAAACTTGGCATACTTCAAGATACCGGTACACCTGTTTTCTTACAGGGTATTGCGTGAATACCTTTTAAAATTATATAGAATTGACACCTGGGAAAATGACTACCTAGGTATATAATATGTTAAATTTACATTTTATTGTGAATTATTAAATGAACTGTTCCATCTGTGTCGCCAACTCTAGATTTTCAAAATGTTATCTTGTAATACATATTAATATATAAACTCCTTTTCTTAAAGGGGTTATTCTTGGATGAAATAGAAGTGTCAATTTAGTACTTACAATGTAACTTAAATATTTTCATATAAATATTCCATGTAACATAATATAAATACACTTGTCTTGGTATCCATTCATATATTATGAACTAATTATTATATTCATGTTTATCATATCAACGATTCTTTTAATGTATGCATTGTTTGTTTATATTTGTATACTTGTTATTGAATTGTAATCTTAATTAATAACGTAGTTGTAGTTTTCATTTAAAATGTATCATCTCGTATGTGATGTTTAATGATCAATATAAATATAATGTTATGTACATGTAATAACCTTTTTATTCTATACATAGTTTGACCATTTAGACATGTATTTGAGTAATGTTAGAGTCAATAAATACAAATGAGGGAAAGGAACCGCCTGTACATTTACTCTTTCTTATCGCATTGTTTCATTGCAAGGGCGTAGCTACCAGTTGGAAGGGCACATGTATTCACCAGGCCCAATATTCATGAAACCCCAGTAGCTTAGTTCCTTGTTAGGTGTATTTCTAATATGCAGTTTATTATTAAGCCGCAAACAGTTTTCCTAGACCCCAACTAGTGTCAATTGGGTAAGCCTAATAGGTACCCACTGCAGTTAACCGTAGTTAAAAACTAAAATATTGTGTGTTAATTTCCACGCCATCCAAAATAGACTTAGCAAGGAACTTAGCTAACAGGTTTGCATGAATATGGGCCCTGACAAACAAGAAACAAAGGCCTTATCATATTGGTGCCCCAAAATGATGTTTTCCCTCCCAAAAATAAATGTATAATTTGTTGCAAAATCATGATTCTTTGATGAGGGCCACTTGGGGTACAAAGATATTGGGTGGATGAGAGGGGCATACATCCCTGGTGCCCCCGTAGCTATGCTCCTACTTCATTATTTTTTTTAAATTTTATTGTGTGATACATTTTGAGTGTGGGAGTGTCATGGTATGTTGGTTTGGGCCTTTGTCTTTCATTGCAAAGGTTATGTGTGGAATTCACAAAAGAGGTTTGTACAAATTATGGTTTTATCACGGTCTACATCTATGAAATGCTGCTCGTACGTATACAAGTACATTGTAATTGTAAATCAACAATGCTAACAAGCACAGATTTACAGTCATTCCCAATCAGTTTACACATGGCATTCCATAGATGTAAATTATGATCACACCATGGTTTGTACAAACCTCCTACAAATCTCATTTGTGAATTCCACCCAATGGGTTCAATACCCAGCCCCGTGGGTCCTTATGCAAGATACTTTGCCATAGTAGTTGGTTGTCAATGATTTATTGCTGTGGAGGTCACGGAAAGGCTTGGAATTTGACTCAGAAATAAGTTTTTGAACCCTGCATCAGTGGAACATTGTTATAACGTTCAGGTTAGAGCAATTCAAATTACCTTGTTATGTCAGGGAAAAACACAAAGAAATATAACAGAATTTGAACCAGAAACAAATATCTTGTTACAGTGGACACTCTTTATAACAAACTCTGTTGTAACACGTTAACTGATATAGCGATGCTATGTCACAAGTTCTATGTTATTTATTATTCTTAAACCGTGATAAAAGATCTGATATAATAACGAGATAAATTGAATTGGTATGAAGCGCTCGTTATAACGATGTTTCACTGTATGTTAGAGCTCTGGCTAACTAGGTTCACTGTAGTATCTCTTTAAATGGAATTCTTGCTGTAAAGGTCATGGATAGTCATGAATCGTTTGACTTAAAAATAAGTGTATGAACGTATGGAATTAACCATGTATCAGTGGATCCTCGTTATAACGTTGAGTTTATAGAACCATTACAAGACCTTGTAATACCAGGGTAAAAACAAAGAAATATATTAGAGAATTTTTACCAAGAATCTTGTTACTGTGGAACCTCTTTATAACGAACTTTGTTATGAGGTACCTGATATAGCGAAGCTTTGTTACAGGTTATATCGATGGATCCAAGGTGCTCATTATCATAGGCGTACCCGGGGGGGGGGGGGGGGGGGGTGGGGGGCGGGTTGACGAAACCCCCCATCCCCCCTTGACAAAATCCTGGGAACGCCATACTGTTCGTTATAACGAGGTTTCACTGTATCTCTTGTTGAGCCGTATCATGATGGTTCAGATAAATATTAAAACTATAAATTTAACAAAGAGCGTAGTTCTAAAAAGGTGTTAATCCAGTTTCCGTAAAATTAAGTGAACGATATGAGTATATAGATGAGCTACGTAGCTATCTATAAATCCAAATTTAAGAACAAATTGCACAATAAAAATAAAAATATGAACCGTTCTTCATATTCCCATAGGCATGTGTAAGAAGTTAAAAAAGAAACCTGCTTTTCTCCAAAGTTAAACAAACGGATTTAGCACCTTTTGGAATTAAGCTCTTCAAATTATAGAACTTACATCTAGTACAAGTGTTTCCTATGTGAAATGCATTATATACAATAGTTATATGCATAACATAACACAGATTTGTAATGGAATCTAATTTAGGGTAGTGTTTTTTTTTTATTGTTGTTGTTGTTGGTGCTTTTTTTTTTTTTGGGGGGGGGGGGGGGGGGGTTTACAAATATGCACCAAAGCAATGCTAAAAAATAACTATTCTTTTCTTTCAATATGAGCAGTCAGACCCAGACGCATGACATAATTAGACACACCTTAGAATGTCTTCAGTAGCTGAATAGTAGTGGAGTTTAATTATATCAATCGAAGAGTTACACACTACACATAAATTATAAACTCATTTTACAATCAAAGCATCAGCTTATGTGCGTGCACAGCACACCAATAACTATTCTACGTATAGCTTAATACAGCAAATGACAAAATATATTTCAGTTGACATATTTACACTTTCAGGACAATTACCAAATCATACCAGTCTGGCCAGATACTTCAAAATATTAGATCATGACATTGGTGCTACCATTGTACATGTAGATTTATCAACTTTGGTCTAACATTTGATTTCTAATCAGCTTCCATTTTCATAAAGTAGCTGCCAATACATGAAAAGGGCATCATTAGGAGTAGTCTATATGTATTTACAAGTACAACTAAATAAGATTAAACAAACAAGTAAACAAATAATAAACATACATTCAACATATTACGCTAAATATTATACATTTAATTAATACACATTCAATATAATACATTCAATACTAGATAATAAAAGGGGTCCAGATAAAAAATATGATGCTTGAAAGTAGAGAGAGAGAGAGAGAGAGAGAGAACATAACAAAACAAATACAGTCAAACATGTGTATAGTGACCACCTACGGGGACAAGAAAAGTGGCCACTGTAGACAGGTGACCTCTATAGACAGGTTCTACAACACTGCTTTCCTCTGAAGGGGAACACTTTTGGTTGCCACTGTAGGCAGGTTGGCTGCTATAGACAGGTGACCACTAAGACAGGTTTGACTGTAACTGATAAACAACTTTAAATTGTGTAAACTATGAATATGATGAATGTAAAATAGTACAGATTATTATGATATGGAGCAGATATAACAATCGACTATAACATTGTAAACACGCATCAAATAAAATATAGTTATAGTATGCATTACAGATTGTTCAATTTCAGAGACCGTTTGATAGTGTACTTATTCTCAACATTCGCTCAAAGGCATATTCATTTGTATTGACCAAAACTAAATCGAAACATTTATTTGTTGAGGATAGAAGACATTTACATGTATAACGATTTAATGTGAGTTGTTTTGAAAGTTATACATGTCCACTTGATTAAAAACTTATATCAAGCTGGACAATATATGTTCATCGTAGACACTTTATAGTAATATATTATAGTTTCATTCATGCATTGATTAAATGGCAACTTTACCGTTATACAATCGTATGTACCTGTAGAGTAAATGCATGTACACCAGATAATAATATTAAGCAATATAGGACACAAAGTCAAGCTATTTCAATACTAAATTTAACACAGTTACACACAACCATTAAAATGCAAATAGTGATAATTGATTTATAACATCAATATTATACACAAACATTAAAATGCGAATAGTCATAATTTATTTACATCAATATTATACACACAAACATTGAAATGCGAATAGTCATAATTCATTTTCAACATCAATATTATAAACTCGAACATTAAATAGTAATCTAGGATAGAAAGTCAAATGACTTAATCATGTAACATGTATTAAAGGGAGAAAAGTAATTTTGCTGCATACATAAATGTATAACACAAAATAACTATTGAGTTATCAAGGATCCAACGACCATCGACTTCAATACAATGTACATAATTGTATCATATTTACAGCACGTGTCATAAAAGAGACCGATATTGCTTATTGTTTACAATTAATTTGTAACTAAACCCCACAGAAAACATCTCGAGAAGATAAAGAAATGGTAAATACATTTGATAACCATGCGTATATACAAAACATTGAATCGATTTTAACGTCTGACAAATATGTATGTTATAAACATAATTGCTTCGGTAAAATTCATAAATAAATATATGAATCCTAATTTTATATCAAAAGGTTCATCATCATGTGTATTAATGTGTGAAAAGCGGAATCGGCTCAAACATCTGACGAAGACTGTAGATGAAAATGGAACGGTCATTTCGGTGATATATGTTGATAAGTGCGCATATATCCTTTTTGTAGGGCATATCAGGATAAGGCAAATATATACTTGTATCATAAGCAGAAGTATTTTGCATCAAGTAGTAATACATACATAACATTTTGAAAGTAAATATAATTTGGTTGAATCGTTTGACCGCCAATCCACAGTCAGATAAAGTCACAAATATGCACATTAATTCATGGTGCATAAATTAGCATGAATATTACATAAACTTTGCAAGAAATACATAAAAACAGTTAGTTTATATCGGTGTAAGACACAATTTACATCAAAAGAATAGAAATATGAATAAATGACAAATATGATTTTAATGGTAACTATTACACCTTTTCAGAAATAAGTAAATATGTACAGTCAGTAATGTTGATTTAAGTTTAATTTCACGTAGACATAATGGACACAGTTGGTAAAATGGTTTAAATCAAGTTACATAATACATACTCGTATGTAATGGATATGCAAATATAACGCAACAAAATCAGTTTATAAATTTTCCAATTCTGGCTCAACACCAAGTTTCAAAGTGCATGACTGTATAATACGTAAGAACATGCCCAATAAAATGTTATTACATACAATGTACAAGAATACATAATGTATTGTAAAAGAGTTGGACATGTTGGTTTAAAACCAAGTTAACAACGTGATGGATAAGATGCAATCAAAGCAAATGCACTCACCATAACTCGAAATATGTTGTATAACTTTCAATATACATGAACACTATACTTGAATGCCTAACTTTAAACAGCCAGTATACATGTATGTGTAAAGATACCTCACTGTTCAATGTTTTCATTTATTATTTATAAGAACATATTAACAGTACTTTTCGCATAAAATCCCATAAAATCACTTACACACTATTTACACTACTATCGGTTAGCGTCAATGCAATTAACAGAATGTTATTTGTTTGTATTCATAACAATTTTTTTTTATTGAATCTACCTAAAACACCACACATTTAGAAGCTACGTGCAGGTATATTTTCATTGCAATACTAGTTTTCCTGGCTATTCAGTGTTCAGCATTGTCCATCGATTCATGAATAAGCTGTACTAAGCTGTGGATTTCAAAAGATCAGGTATAACCAGATGACTGGGCAGACAATATCCATTTTCAACTTCTCCAAGTGAATCCGTTCTTCAAATTGTTATTTGTAAGAATGACATGAGGAAAAAAACATGCACACAATATCTTTATATCTAGATAAACATAATTTTACCCTAACTCTGGTATCATAAGTATGCAAATTATAAACCCCTCAAAAAAAGTTCGGAAACTCAACTTTGATCGATTATATCTTCTCTTATTGTCAAATTGTATTTTTTCGTTTAGTGTCATTGCAATGCATGATGATTTCCCTTTAAAATGGTACATTATTTGTCATTTATTTCAAATCAGAGAATACGCAGTGCGTTTCAGAATGGAGGACGGTCAGAAGTCAAATGTCGCAAAATGGGCCGAAAGTATTAAATTGGGAAATTTGACTCTTGTGTCGTATTTTTTAATGTTCAAGACTTCAAGTTATATCGAAGATTGTAGCGTGTTTAAATGATTTAAACTTATCAAATTTGGTATCATTTTAAAGTCCATGTGTCTATCTTTTCAATACATTTATGTCCGTAACAATTTTATTAACAGGTTAAGTATGGTACAGCTGAATATAGGGAGGGCCGAAAGTGAAATGTTGCAAAATGCATTTAATTTTGTGAAATTGAAGGCGTTGCATCGAAAAACGACTATTGGAGGAGATGTTTTGGGGTTTTACATTGCATAATCATCAGTAAATTTAACATCATGTGAAAGCGTGTTTATTTTCCTTAAAATCATGTGTCACCTGTAATAATTATGCTATTGGAGTGTGTGCAGTAAAACCGGATACGAGGGTCTATTAATGCTATGAATTTAAGACCGTGGCTTCTTGTTTCAAGATTCCGGTAAGATATTGTTGTATTAATCATAACTCTATCATCATTCCGTGTTGCACTATCGGAAAGCTCGTTAATTTATCTTTAATATGATATCTCACTTGCAATGATTATGCTGAATGTGAGTGTGTAGTACAGGAAACTCACAAACTTGATGTATTGAAAATGCATCAAATTTCTCTAAACCTACGCACACTGGCCAGAACTGGCATATTAGCGCCCTCTTTGACCGTGTAGGTACTACCACATATCAAACGGTAGAAAGTCGACCTTGCAACGTGCCATTTTGAGCCCCATACATTTAGAGGTACTACACACACCTCAATCACATAACCACTATGAATGGGGCATTATTTTATTGACAAATTAACACGCTTCAACATGATGTTGAATTTTTGGATGCAACGCCTTCAATTTCACACAATCAAATGCATTTTGTTTACATTTTGCTGTCGATCTTCCCCAATATTCACCTTAATTGTACCTACCCGGCTTTCATAATCATTCCAAGTGAGGTGTCATTGGAAAGATAATTAAACAGGCTTTTGTCTGACACCATTTGTAACAGTATCTCTTCATTGTCAAGATATTCATCGTCGAAAGAATTTGAACTTGAGAAAGACCGTGATATGGGTGTCACACCTTCCAACTGAAGTTTTTTGGCGCATTTTGTGATATTTCACTTCTGACATTCCCCCATTCTCAAATATACTCTGCATACCTCGTGCTCGTGATGCTTGCGAATTTGGTATCATTTTAAAGAGGTATACACACTCTTTCAAGTGATACCAAGTCATAATGGTTATATTATAACCATTATGATTTCATATGAAAATAGATATAATCGATCAAACTTGAATTTCCAAACTTTTTTTGAGGGGTTTATATACATCACACCTATACGAGGCTGCGGAAGTGACAATTACTTTCAAACATGGTATACATATTAACAACGTGGTAAATATTCACACATTACACATTATGTAATCATTGCTTCTAGCTATTGTTATATAATAATATTCGTTAATATGCAAATTAGGAGTAGAAATATATTCCTTACCCCTAAATACCAAAAACTTGTTTTCTCTCTCTAGATATAGGCATCCCTTTCTAAATCGAAATTAACGTTATGTCCCATTTGCAATGACATAACTGTCTCAGTATATTTATGAAAACCAAGCCTGCACTATTTCAAATCTACTTTCTTCCTCTATATCTCCTTAATATGAAATCAAATTGTCATGGAATTCCCACGCACACATCTCAAATGTAGTAAATTTTTCATGTGTGTGTACAAAGTTAATGACATATATACCCAAAAAAACTTACAAAGGTTTCACTGTAATAAATGCAATCCATATGCATCCATTACACTGCATGATTTCAAAGAAGGTGATCGATTGTAAACATGTTTCCAATAATATGATTTACTTGCGTTAATGTATTTACATGTATGTACACATGTCAAAGACAGTAGGTCTGACGAATATATCAATAATAATTTAACCTTAATTTGTATGACACAGATGTAGAATCTGCTTCACTTAGCGTAGTGCACACTTTTGTTGGCATTCATACATTTTCAGATTTAGAATCATGTTATTGTCATGCTTAACACAAAAACACAAAATATCACAATTTACAAATATCACATAATTATGTACTTGAATTAACCACCCAATCTCAAAACAAAAACAATATAATAATCCATATAATATTGTATGAGCGAACGCCGCCAGGTTTGCCACACAAACAATTCATTTCACTGGTGTGTGACGCACGCAGTGCTCCACATTAATTTAGGAAACACATCCTTCCTTCCATAATAAGGTGTTACAAATTAATATGTATTTGTATCAATATTAGCTTGCGTAGTAAATGTAGGTATAGTCATGCTGCATGTCAAACAAATATGATGTAACACTAAATAATACAAAAGAATGTTCAATTTCGCATATCATTTACACTAATACAAAACTGCAAACATAGGTGTTCTATATTTTACAATAATATATTATAAACATTGCGCTTAAAAAAGAGATTATAAACACATTCCATTATCACACTCAGAAAGTGAGAAACGCATTTTATGATTGTCGATGTTTGTTTAGTTAATCTTAGCTTCACGTTTGTGAAATAACAAAGATATGAGCCCAGTAAATTGTGCTTCACTATGTATACTGTTGCTCATGATAAAGACCCGACTACGTCTCACTTTCTCTACTCTATAAAACTTGTTATAATTTATTCCAATTTCACCATATCTATATGAGTGTTATCTATATGAGTGTTAACAACGGAGGTACACATTATGATTATTTCAAGTTAAACAATTTGTAACAACTGCGTTGAGTCATGATTGTAAACACTAATGTTGCATTTCAAGAATAAATTGTGCAATATGATTTTGCGTGTGCAACAATATAGAGATGATGCAAAGGCGCAATGCAGATTGTATAAGGGACGGTAGGCATTAAACTAGTATTTCCATGTAATGTACGCACGGTGACACAAAACTCATGAATCAGCCATCAGCCTATCATATAGCACAGATCCTTAGGTTAATTTCTCAAAATGGTAAAACACATATATATTCATGTATAATACTTTGATTCGTATTGTAGAATTATACAATGTACAATATAGAGAGTAAACAACGTAGACTTATGTAGTTGAAATGGATGGCACTAACGTGTAAACTGCTCACCTATTGGTGCACATAAACGACACTCAACTAGCGCTAGGAGTAGCACGAGTAACGTTATCTGATTGCATAAGGATGATGAGCAAGTGCGCGGCTTCCAGTATAGGCCAATTTTCGTAGCAATAACATCACTTATTGTATTTGGAGGACCAGTGTCTTCAAATTGATATACATCAGATTATTAGGATGTTTATTCCTTTAATAAATTGGTACAGGAAACGTTCAACTTTTTGATATAGTTTTAGTCAATCGTCATTGAGAATATTGAGAAAGTGAGCGGGCTCCAGATGGTCTACGGTGTACTATTCAACAATATATATATACACTTGTCTGCTTGATATGAAGTCCTCTTAGTAATTAGTATCATCTTGGGATTCTTGCCTTTGGGTAGTATGACCATTTGCAGTTGCCGATGACCCATTCATGGGAACTCTGTCAGCAGTATGGGGAGTGTTCAGTCGGCTGCCTGATCCGTAAAGCCTTGAAAGCCAGGACATCTTATGTTTCCTGACGTAAAGCGCGAACAACATGACCACTATTGATACCTAATGAGCAAAGAACAATCACCGAAATAAACACATAAATTAACTAGATGGTCTTCGACTGCGCGCAGTCGAAAATGATGCCTCCGCCAATGCGCGATTTATATATCAAGCCCAAATTAACATGCACTTAAATCGTCAATTCAATTTTGATAGTAATGTGTCTACCAGATCTAATATATCACAATTACGAGCTATTTTTGCATATATAATATGAGCTGTGGCCTTGATCTTTGACCTAATGACCCCAAATCTTACAAGTTTATTAGCTCCACAAGATACAAATATACAGGGTGTCTCAGAAAGAATGCAACACCTACGATCCTTCATTTCATCAACATCATCGACCAAATGTCATTGTTTTTTGTTTGATTGGGTAGAACATTCTTTTTCCAACAAG
This sequence comes from Echinarachnius parma, assembly GCA_037951105.1. Classification (NCBI taxonomy): domain Eukaryota; kingdom Metazoa; phylum Echinodermata; class Echinoidea; order Clypeasteroida; family Echinarachniidae; genus Echinarachnius; species Echinarachnius parma. The sequence goes on along the minus strand of JBAMJV010001667.1, from coordinate 75,037 downwards.
ATGATACCATAAGCATTGATTTTGGTTAAGGCGCGTATTGATCCCAGGGCCATTTTTCTGAGGCAATGTCGTTTCCTAAATTTGCTACTTTTTCGTCTCCGGCGATCCTCTGAACACTGAGACATTCTCGCCCCACGGCCTCCCATAGACAGAAGAACCGCATGCCTGCTCTCCCTTTGATAAGGAAGACAATGTGAGCCATACCGTATGGGGTACTTGATTATGCAACATTGTCTTCTTTATCAAAGGGAGAGCAGTCATGCGTTTCTTTTTCTATGGGATACCTTGGGGCGAGAATGTTCCAGTGTTCAAAGGATCGCTGGAGACGAAAAAGTAGCAAATTTAGGAAACGACATTGCCTCAGAAAAATGGCCCTAGGATCCAAACGCCTTACCCAAAATCAATGCTTATGGTATCATTTTGTTGGAAAACGAATGTTCTACCCAATCAAACAAAAAACAATGACATTTGGTCGATGATGTTGATAAAATTAACGATCATAGGTGTTGCATTCTTTCTGAGACACCCTGTATAGTATATATTTGTATCTTAGGGAGCTAATAAACGTGTACGATTTGGGGTCATTAGGTCAAAGGTCAAGTTTGATGTTTATTGGTCAACTGGTTCTTGAGATATTGCAATTACAAGCTATTTATGCATAATGAGTCCTGCGACCTTGACCTTTGACCTCATGACTCCTACATCGGATGGCTACAATGGCTTCCTGAGATACATTTAGGTACCAAGTTTAATTCAAATGTGACATTCAGTTCTTGATATTTTGCAATTACAAGCTCAAATTAAGCCCTGTGACCTTTGACCTCATGACCCCAAAATCAACTCAGTCATTCGTCTCCTCAAGATACATACATGTACCAAGATTGGTGCAAATCCATTAATCAATTAAGATCACAGCTATTTTTTCAAATATAATGAGCCCTGTGACCTTGACCTCATGACCCCAAAATCTAATCAGATCATTTGCATCCCACGATACATACAGGAACCAAGTTTGGTGAGAATCCGTCAATTGGTTCTTGCAATAACGGGATCACAAGCTATTTTCGCATATATAATGAGCCCTGTGACCTTTGATCTTTGACCTCATGACACAAAAATCTAATCAGTTCATTGGCCTCCCAAGATACAAACATGAACCAAGTTCGGTGAGAATCCGTCTATCGGTTCTTGAGATAACGTGATCACAGCTTTGTTTGCATATATAATAAGCCCTGTGACCTATGGCTTCGATCAGGACCCAAAAATCTTATCAGATCATTGACACCCCAAGGTACATACATGAACCAAGTTGTGTGAGAATCCGTCAATTGGTTCTTGCGATAACGTGATCACAAGCTTTTTTTGCATATATAATGAACCCCGCGACTTTTGACCTTTATATTCGTGACCCCAAAATCTAATAATTTATTTGACACACCAAGATACATACATGAACCAAGTTTGGTGAGAATCCATCAATCGACCGTGATCACAAGGTATTTTGCATATATAATGAGCCCTGTGACCTTTGACCTCATTACCTCAAAATCTACTCGGTCATTTGTCTCCTCAAGATACATAAATGTACCAAGATTGGTGCAAATCCATTAATCACTTAAGATAACGCAATCACAGCTATTTTTGCATATATAATGAGCCCTGTGACCTTTGACCTCATGACCCCAAAATCTTATCAGTTCATTGGCACCCAAAGATACGAACATGAACCATGTTCGGTGAGAATCCGTCCAATCAGTTCTTGAGATAACGCGATTACGCGAACGTGGCGTACAGACGGACGGACAACCCAAAAACATAATGCCTCCGGCTACTTCAATGCGGAGGCATACAAATAAATTAAAAGCAATAGAAATTGTTTTAGTTACTTTCTTGCTGATTTATATGTTGTGTCTTTACATAGACTTTTTATAAGAACCTACTCTCTTCAAAAACTCAAAAAATACAAATGTCAAAGTGATGTTCACTCCGAAACAAAATTCTCAATTAGCATTTTCAAACCAAGAGCAACTATATGGAGTATTTAATTCCTGTCATACAAAATCCTAGCAAATATTACATGAATATATTTGATTTGTTTTAATATTCCACAAAAAAACAAAATCAAACATGACTCATACACACTCATACTCATCGAAACATGAAAAGGAGTGAAACTCACCACAACTAATGTTACAACCACTGTTCCGATTACGATTCCAACAATGTTCGGGTAGTACGTTACTGAAAATGAAAGGCAAGATGGAAAATGCAAAGGTAATGTACATGATTGCCTGATTAAAGAATATTCACAATAATATTGCATAAGCCGCAATACATAAATATGGCTGCTTCGACATTGTTAGCACACATTGCTCAGGCATAGATGAACTTCAAACTGATCAGGTTTTAATTAACACAATTACGATCTTATTTTTTTAGAACTCATTATATCAAAATCATTCAACGTAGTTACAATCAGGACACATTGTCTGTTCATGATTTAATTTGCTTTGCGATTGAGAGATTAAAAAAATTAATTTGGAAGAAACTGCACGAAGAAAGGATCGCCTTTGTCTATAAGAATGTTTGACATTAATATCATGAGTATCGTATAAATGGCATTAACATCTTTTTAATTATCTTAATTTAAGATACTTTAAATACCCATGCACTTAAATATTACTGATGTACATTTAAAATATCTTTGTCGGGTTATGGTGCTTTTGAAATAAATGTGTATATTTTAGCTTTTTGAATCCAGACACTTATAAAATGCTTCGGTAGAATGAAATACAATACCTGTAGGATGCAAAGGTAAAGATGCAGGCGAAGACGTAGCACTGGTGCTAGAAGCAGAATCGGTAAAGCAGTTGTTTCCTTCAGGCGGCGCGTACACAAAATCCATGCAATAGTCAGTATCGATCACGGAGTCCTCAGTAGAACAGCATGCAGCTGGTAGGGCAGGGTCCATCCAATAGACAACGGATAACTGATCACCGACAATCGACACGGGCTGAATATGTGGTAATCGTTTATCATTCTGACGGCAGATGATGTCCCCACGGTTGTCGGAGCTGCCAGCGGTGGCATTACACTGGAATGTCAGCCAGTAACTGCCTGGAAGAACGGGCTTCTGAACAGCACAAGTGGCAGTTCCAGGTGGAAAAGACACAGCGACTTCAGTGGAATATATCTTGAATCGAAAATCTTCTCCATTCCTTTCTGTTACTGAGACCACATAGGTATCATCATCTCCCTTTTCTAGGTTTGCAATGTTTAAGACAATGATCAGACTGGTCTGTTGTTTCTCAACTTTAACACCAACACGTCCGTACTGACCTGGTTTCAGACCACGCGGGTCGGTGTTGTTGTTATGGAAGAACGGTGGGGACTTGTCACTTATGAATGCCGTACATACAAACTCTGAATCGTGCGTAATCAGTTCATAGGTGAAAGTCTGACTGAGGTTTGTTCCTATGGGGAATATTGTTGATGTAACGCCAGTGTTGAGACACAATGCGATGATGAGGACGAGTTTGAACCATGTCGGTAAGCGGAATGAATACCCATGGTCGGTGTTCCACCCATCCAAGGACGAGAAAAGCTCTGACCTGAAATGAGTCAAACGAACAAACTATGAGTGACAATGATAATATTTTTTGTCAGATTAGCGTGGACAAAATAACATCGCCAACGTTCTCTGTTGCCGCTAGCGCCCCCCCCCCCCCCCCCCCCCGTCACTCACCTTCATGGGCTTTGCTTCTGGTCAACATGCATTTATATGTTTACTAATATCGAAGCTTGAATACTCAATGAAATCTAAGAAGGAATGTATATTTCGCAAAAACACGTACCAATTGTACAAAGTGTAGACTGTATTTCGTAAGTATACCCGTCCTATCTATCAGATACAGTTCGTTGGACAAAGCCCTCCACATAACATTTCCATTATGCTCTATCTCTAGCTATTCTGGGCCACGTGGTCGTTCACATGTATGTTATTTCATCTCTCAATCTTTTCGTTTGCATCCCTGCCTCCCTCTTCATCTCTTTCCCTTCCCAAATCATTTTCAATTAAATTTTCCATTTAAATATAGTGTATATATGGTTGCCTAGACCCCATAATCTTTGCTTACACTAAGTCTTAGCCTAGGCTAGGCCTCTCACAAAACAATTAACTACCCCTTTAACTCTATCAAGCCCAAGCTATTTGGGAGTTCCCAGTCCCAAGTGTGGGGGGGGGGGGGGTGCTCATTGGGCCTCCTCTCTAATTTCTTTATTATTTAATGAACCACTTAATATTTGATACACATGTAAAGCTGGGCAAGTTCTACAAGTTCCAATCATAAACATTGTTCAAGGTCACCAAACAGGACAGAAGTGGACGCCCAACAACCCGCCCCATCATCGTGAAGTTTAGCCGCTACCGTCAACGGGCCCTGTTCTTCGCGAACAGGAAAGAGCTGAAGGGGACCCACATCTTCATTCACGAAAACCTAATAGCAGAGAGGCAACGATGGCTGAACGAGGCACGACGAGCATACCCCACACCGACAAACAAGATATGGTCACAAGACGGCAGAATCAAAATCAGAACTCAAACGAACATACTTTTGACTGTGTCATGCAAAGCAGATCTGAGACAACATAACATTAGATAAAATAGCTCTCAATGAGAGCCAAACACGAACGATAGAACACATACTTTAAAGTACAGACAGTTTTAGCACTTTCTTGTTATACTCCAAATCAATCCATTCTAGTGATTGTTATAATCACTTAAACTTCAATTTTATGCTTTATGTAACTATATATTTGTGTCAATCAAAATGAAATGCAGCACTTCTAACAAAGTAATACGAAGGAATCAACTAAAACTTAATTGCATGTGTAGTAATGAATGTCATATGAAATGAGCACACGAACATAGTGATTTTAGAACTCGTACATGGTTATGTCAATTTTTGTCTTTCATTAGAAATGCCTTTTAATCACATACATATGACAATGAATTTCATATTACGCTTAGCACGTTTTTCCATAGTACAGCCAATTTAAATACATTATTACAAAATGACCCCATTGTGTGTTCTAATCGACAATGATGATGAAAATACCACTTTTCAACATTTTGATTCCCCATGCAATTATTACTTTAGTGACACCTTTAATGAAAAATTCTCAAATATGCAAAACCCGCAGGTACTATAGATGTTTCACTTAAACGCTCGTAGCCTAGCTTCAAAATTTCATTTCGTTCAAGATAATTTACACAGTTTTAATCATAGTTTTGGTGTGTACGCATTTTCTGAAACTTGGTTTGAAAAAGCAGTACCCTAATGTATAATATACTCGTTTATAATTTTATTCATGTATCTAGAGAAAGGAGAGGTGGTGGATGTTGCATGTATGTGAATAATCATTTTAATTTTCAAAATCGATCAGATCTCCAATTTCAAACTGATGATGTTGACACTTTATTTACTGAGATTGAACAAGCAACAAGTAAAAATATTATTATTGGTGTGATATACAATGCACCCAACACCGGATCAGATGAATTTATAGACTTAATGCAAACATACTTAAGTAAAATTGCTAGAAAAAATAAACCCTGCTTCTTACTTGGTGACTTTAACTTTGATCTTCTTAAATACACTGGTACGAGTAAATTTCTTGATATGCTCAATTATTACTGTTTTAGACCGACCATGACCAAGCCCACACGAGTAACGAATCATTCTTGCACTTGTATAGACAATATTTTGACTAATGTTTTCGATAAATCAATTGTCCCTGGAATATTGTACACGGACATATCTGACCACTTCCCAATTTTAGAAATTATACAAGATAGTATTCATTCGGAACAGCCTTTTCACGAATCTCCTCTCGTAACAACCCAATTGAATATGGCAACTTTTGTCATAATGCTATAATTTCAAATAAATAGATACAACAAACTTAATGTTTGATTGGTCTGGCCAAGGGAAGGAAAGGGGGAATAGATAAACAAAACACAAGTTATAGTATTAGAACAAACCCGTTTTCATTTTCGGACTAATGAACCTTCGGAATAACGAGCCTTCGGAATAACTAACCTTCGGAATAACGAACCTTCGGAATAACGAACCCGATTTTATTTTCGGATAAAAGAACCTTCGGAATAACGAATCCGATTTCATTTCAGGAATAGCGAACCTTCGGAATAACGAACCCTCGGAATAACGAAGCTTCGGAATATTAAACGAACCTTCGGAATAACGGACTGTAACCGCTTTGTCTGCAGTACACATCGGGCGGAACGCCGTATGATCAAGTCAGGACTTTGAGTTGACAGGCAACTGTACCGCCGAGAATGCGATTCTTACTACGAAAGCAATCTACAACGCTAGGTCAACATATCTCAATAATCTCATTGCAGATGCCGACACCAAACAAATCTTCAGCATTGTAAAGTCCCTCTCATAACCTGATCAATCATCAATCACTCCGGAACACTCATCTGACAGTGAACTTGCCAACAGGTTTGATAGATTCTTCAGCAAGAAGGTATTCAATGTTCCTTTACTGACTCGGCTCGGGTGCCAGCAATCAGATCTTGCACTGTTCCGTCTGATCATGAACTTTCCAAAATATGTCTTGTATCCGATTTGGAAGTCAAGAAGCTTATCAAATCACTACCATCTAAACACTGTTAATTACATCCAATTCCTACGTGACTCTTGAAGGACACCTTTGACGAACTCCTACCTGCCATGTTTTTCAATTTCTCCTTGTCCTCCGGCCATGTCCCAGAACCATTTAAATCATCCATAACCATCCCCCTTCTTAGGAAGCCGAACCTTGATCCGAATGGACTGAAAAACTACAGGCCCATTGCAAATTTACATTTCCTAGGTAAAGTCTTATAAGAGGGTTGTGGCTGCTTAGGTAAAGGCCCACCTAGAGAGATTGTAGGCCTACATGTTTCGTGTGCATCAATCTGCTTACCGGAACCACCATTCAACAGAAACAGTTTCGGTCAAAGTCTTAAACGATCTTCTCCTGGCCATAGACAAGGGTAATGAAGCTGTGCTCATCCTCCTGGATCACAGGGCTGCATCTGATACCACTTGCTTCCCATACACCATCGTATAACTGATTTCATTTCCTAACGTTGTTCTAGTTCTTCAAGACCCCTTCGATCATCATCAACCTTGCAGTTAACGCTCAGAACTCGTACTGTTATAAGATATGGCGATCGAGCTTTTTCAGTAATTGCCCCTATCTTTTGGAACAAGTTACCAGCACATATTCATAACACCCATTCCCTTGCTGAAAATTAGGTTATAAGTATATCATACGTATCTAGGTTACACGTATATCATACGTATAACGTATTGATTTCGTTCGAATTTGTATTATTAGGTTATACGTATAACATACGTATAACCTATTGATTTCGTTCGAATTTGAATTTATTTATTATTATTCTTCCGATTTTGTTCGTCGCATATCTCAAAATCAGATGAATCAATCGTCAGGAAACTTCACATCATGATAGATCTTCGTCTGACTTAGTGCAAGAAACTCATTTTAATGTCCTCACATCACTGTGACGTCATCAAGACGCCATTTTGTCAAATTTCAATTATCATCATGACTCAGTCATGTATCATCAATTTCACTTCAAATTTCGCATCAATATCAATCAAGTCAATCGTCATCGTTTTAGTTTCCGCGCGTGCACTTACACTCGGAGACGCGTGAAATGAAAAAAATGTCAGAAAATGGTCAAAACCCTAACCCGAATAATTTACTATATAATTCAGACAATTTTAAGCATTTTAAAAAGGTCCGCGCGTGCGTGTCGGCGCGCGCGTTTTTGCGCGCGTTAAACGAATGAACAAGAAAAATGTCGTTTGTTCACATGTTTTGCAATCCTGATACATCCATAAACGCACCCTATCAATTTGTGTCATTATTGACTAATAATGACGGAGTACGCCCTCGTCAAAGTCAAAATTACGCGCGCGCGAAAATTGACAAAATATGGTAAAAACATACCTTTTTTATTCGGCCATAACCTTTTGGAAAGTCCATAAACCCACAATTTTGTTTCAATATTCGGAACGATTATAAGTTGTAGGTTCGAATTCATACCTCATTTATGCCAAGTAAATGTTATGACGTCTTCATATTGAGGGTTAAACCTGAAAATTGATTTTGAAATCGATTACAGCGGACTTCCGACCATATATTCCTTATTCTCCATCAATTTTCTCCCAACGTTCGATATGTTGTAGTTGGGGTTATGCTCTAAAGGAAATGTGGCCATTACTATCCAACAATAGGAATTTAGGCACTATAGTGTGTCACTTTACAATTGTGATTAGTCTGTCTCGCGTATTTGCGCGCGTAACGCAAATAGATAGGAAACACATCGTTTTTACACAGATTTTGCATTCCTGGTACATATTATTTAACACACTCCATCAATTTGCGTCATTGTTGACTCATAATAACGAGGAACACGCTCGTCAAAGTCAGAATTACGGGCGCACGCATATTTGCCAAAATATGGTAAAAACATACCTTTTTTGTTGGTCCATAACATTTTGTAATGTCTATAAACCCCAACATTTTATTCAATATTCATACAGATTATGAGTTGTAGATATGAATTCATACCTCATTTAGGCCAAGTAAATGTTGTGACATCATGATATTGACTGTTAAAGTTAAAAATGCGAATTTGAATCAATTTAAAATCAACTACAGCGGACTCTCGACCATATCTCGTTTATTCTCCATCGATTATCTCCCATATTTCGCTTTGTTGTAGCTGAGGTCATGCTTTAAAAGTAATTAGGTCAGAACTATCCCAAAATCTGAATGTAAGAAGTATATTTAGCGTGTCTCTATAAATTATGATTGTTATGATTAGTCTGCCGCGCATCAACATTATACTGTATATCGTATTGGCAAATGCAGAGTGCAATATTTTACTCCAATCATTTACCATTATTTCTTTCAATCTGTTAATTTTGTTATCATCCTTTTAGTTTTATCATAACAAATGATACGTATAACCTTAATTCTTCTAAGTGACGAATTCAACATCTAATTACAATATTAAGTTTATAATTTATACATATATCTGTAATTGCAATACAACAAAACGTAATAACAGTGTGAGTAAAATATCTGAGCATTTGTAATTTCACATAATATCATTATTTGGGGATACATTGTGGTAACATATATAAAACATAGTAATGTATACCTTGGCAAGATGTTGGCCACTTGTCCTTGTACGATCACATTGCCATGATCCTGACCACCGATGGTATCTTTGACATCAGCGCCTGACTGTTTCACGTCTAGGTTTTGCCCTGCAGAGCAAATCAAATTACAACACAATGTAAGTTTTTAAAATGTGTGGGTTGGTTATGCACTAGATTGTATTAATATTGAAATATCAAACCTCCTACTGTGTACGTGTATGTGAGTTTGTTCGTGTGGGTCGCCTTATGCGCGTGTGCACTTCGGAATGCCTGAAAACGTTACCCTTCGATGCTAAAACCTTGACTTCAAATTACAATTGTGTATTGTGTGATCTCTATCATGGGAGAAACGAGTGTTAAACTGTGCGAGTTCTACTAATGTACCAGTTAACATTTGTTCATCAACATAAACCGAACACTAAAACTACCTACCCCCTGAACAATAGCCCATAATTTCATAACCAAGAATCGTTTCAAGATTTCGTGTTGCCAAAATATCCCTATGGTAGTTAAGAAAACAATTTTTAAAAGGTAACCATTAATCCATTGTTGAGTGAGCACACATTCAAGAGAAAATTGGCATATTTCAAAATTCGCAAAAGTATTATCATCATGACAGTTTGTGTCATGTTTTAAAATTGCAATGAATGCATTTTACCACATGTGCCATACAAAAATACAAGTGAATAGAATATCAAACAGTATTTTTATATAAACCATAATCAATGCATTCAGCCACATGTGCTGTTTCACAACAATGTACAGGCACGCACAATGCATTGTGACTTTTGAATTGGACAATCTAATTTCCGCACATAATGTACATGGGTGTAAGATATCGATACGCATGTCTATCATGTTATAAACCAGTAAGATCGAACGAAAATGCGGTGAAATGTGTTTCATGTCATAAATGGATACACTTATTATGCTCAAAAATAGAAAATGATTTTTATCATTCAGATTTGGACTGGATATGTTCTCATTGTCTATTTAGTGAACTCCCGTTTCAAGAAGAAGAAGACGATCACGTTGATGATATTGACATTGATAAGGAAAATTCGGTTAACTCAGAGATTAATTTTGATGCTGTGTGTAGTGAACTTAAATCAATATCCGGTATAAGCATTGCTCATCTAAATGTTTGTTCATTGTTGAAAAATATTGATGAGATAAGATTACACTTGGATGAAGCAAAAATAAATATTTTGACGATGTGTGAGACTCGCCTAGATGGTTCTGTGTCGGATAATGAAATATGTATTGATGGCTACAATATTGTTCGTAACGATAGAAACAGAAATGGAGGTGGAGTTATTATGTATATACGGAACACAGTGGATTTCAAGATTCTTGCAGAATATCAGAACCACGATTTAGAAATTATTTGTATTCAAGTTAATTTGTATAAACAGAAACCTTTTATATTAATGTCCTGGTACAGACCACCAGACTCGAGTATAAATGTTTTTGATAACTTAGAAAATATTTTGCAAGACATTGAAACCCATTTATGTGATTTTGTTTTGGTTGGTGACTTAAATTGTGATGTATTACACAACCCTCCATCAAACAATACTAATCGGCTGTGTAGAGTGGCAGATGAATATGGTTTGACACAATGTGTAAAGACAGCGACGAGGGTCTCAAAACACTCTCAAACGCTAATTGACCATGTATATATACTTCAGCAGTTGACAATGTTACTCGATGCAATGTTGTTCCATTAAGTTTAAGTGACCATGACATGGTGATTTTTTCATGGCGTAAATGTAAACCGAGATTTGATGGAAATCACTGTTATATTACTTCACGTAATATTAAGAAAATTGATATTGAGTCTTTCGTTAGTGATCTTCGACAAATTTCTCTGAACGATGTTTTAGATGAAGATTCTATAGAAAATGCATATGCAATTTGGGTAAATAAAATTCGTTTTGTATTGAATAAACATGCACCAGTAAAAAAGAAAAGAATTCGACATCGAAAATCACCATGGATGACACGGGAAATTTTGGATCTAATTCGTAAGAGGGATAACGATAAAAAGACTGCTAAACGAACAAATACTGACTCTAGTTGGGAACATTTTAGAAAATTACGAAATCAAGTTACGTCGAATGTAAGAAAAGCTAAACGGAAATATATTATTGAAAGTATAAAAGAAAATATTGGTAATTCTACAATGATATGGAAAGTTTTAAGAGAATTGATTCCAACCTCTAAAGGCGTTAATGTAATTAGAAGAATAGTTTTTGAAGGAGTTGAATATAATGAACAGAAAAGTATTGCAAATGCTTTAAATGAGCACTTCTGTACTATAGCCTCGAATCGTGGACAAACTGTACAATTTAAAGATAATCCCTTACAATTTGTGTCTAAAGTCAATACCACATTTAGCTTTAGTCAGGTGCCTGTTGAAGAAGTTAAAAAGTGTCTTGATGAAACACCCCGCAATAAGGCTACTGGTCTTGATGCCATTCCATCTTGTATTTTGAAGGACTCGTCTCCATTGATAATAGATTCGCTCACGCATTTGATAAATCTATCTTTGAGTGAAGGTGTAATACCGAGTGAATGGAAACGCGCTCGAATAACACCCCTTTTTAAAGGAGGTGATGCGAGTAATCCTATGAACTATAGGCCCATATCCGTACTACCTGTACTTTCGAAAATTCTAGAAAAAGTTGTTTTTAAACAAGTCTATAGATATTTAAATGAACATGACTTATTAATTAAAAATCAAATGGCTTTCGTCCAAAATTTTCATCCGAATTAGCATTATTGAATTTGACGGAAAAATATTAGTAAGTCCATAGATGGTGGACAAGTTGTTGGTTTGGTGACCTTAGATCTTGAAAAGGCATTCGATATGGTGCCCCATGATATATTGATTGATAAATTAGAGTTTTGTGGGTTCCAGGATGAAGCGATACGATGGTTTAAAGATTATTTTAAACTCAGAAAACAGTTAACTGTTATCAATGGAAATGAATCAAAATAAAAAGAAGTACATTGTGGTGTCCCTCAGGGAAGTATTCTGGGGCCACTTATGTGTATTATATACATGAATGATTTACCCAGTGTATTGAAGTATCTTTATACGCCGATGACACTTGTATATATTTTGCATCCAATGATCCTTCAGAACTAGAAAATATGATTAATGATGATTTATCATCTATCTATAATTGGTTGTTGCATAACAAACTCATGTTAAATGTCAACAAATGTAAATGTATGCTGATAGGTACACATTGCAAACGTAAACGTTTTGAAAATATTAATATAAAAATCGATAATTCCACTTTGATTAAAGTTCATCAATGTAAATATCTTGGTATTATAATTGATACAAACTTCCAATGCAAACCACAATGTGATAATGTAAAAACGAAAGTACTTCGTAACTTTTATGTCCTTAGAAGGGCGCGGCCATACATTGATCAAAGAACGGCATTGTTACTATATAATACGATGGTCCGACCACACTTTGAATACTGTAGCACAATATGGATGAAGCCTAACACTTGTCAAATAAAAAGACTTCAGACCCTTCAAAATAGAGCCCTGAGAATAGTACTTAAAGTAGATTATCGCTTTGGTAGACAGAGGTTGTTCCAAATGTTACAAGTTAAATGCTTATGCGCTAAAGTAAAGAAAGACCTTGTTATTCTTCTTTTTAAGCTCCTAAATAATTTATTGCCCGACACTCTTTCATTTGAAATTAACTATAAGGTATTTAATTATGGACTTAGAAACACTCAACGTACAATCCAACTTCCAAAGCCCCAAACAAACTTTTGTAAAAATAGTACGATTTATTTAGCATCGAAATTATTCAATAACCTTCCACAAAATGTTAGACTTGAAACCAGATTATCTTTGTTTGTAAAATATATTTCTTTCCCCCTTGAACTGTAACCATTTTGTTTAAATAGTAATCACATTTCCCATCAAACAGTAATTAATCACGACTTTTGGGATCTTTCAGACTTTTATGATTATTTAATTGTACTGCAATTATTATTTATTTATTTTTTTTTTTTTTTTTATTTTTTTTTTTTTTTAATAAGCTTCTTTATTGTATCTTAATGTAAGTTTAATTTTGTATTTATGTAAAAAATTGTATTTTGTTTAATTTGTTTTCTGTATTTTGTATGTATATACGGACTTGCTGAAAAACAGCCTGACGGCTGATAGCGAGTTTTTATTGCCGTGTTTAAATAAATAAAACAAACAAACAAACAAACATACCAATTGTAACAATATTGTGGCAAGTGATGCAAAAATACTGCTGAAAACTGCTTATTTACTATAATAATGCCGAGTGATAAAATGAGAGTCAATATAGGTCCTAAATTTTCGATCCTTAGAGAATCTTCTTCAGAGGCTATAAAGTGAATATTGTGGCAAGATTACATATTGAAACAAATATCAGTTTTGACATCATTATGAGCAGTTGTTTAGGGGGTAGTTACTTTTTGCGTTCGGTTTATATGGTAAAGCTATGTTTTGTTTTTGTCTTTTCCAACCTTCCCCATGTGGCTAACCCTTTTTATTTAAATTCACATCCATAAGGTAGTGGTCATCTTGTGTGGAAAATTTCCCCATGGCAATCGTTACGAACTTCTTTGTGTGTTTATTTACAGTATTCCTTTGCAATAAGTCATGCGTACATTCATATCGCAAACATTGTATATACTAACAAGTATGTTAGGTGGTTACGATAACACAAACATAATTGTTAATTGTACAACTTGTTCTGAAGTAGTATACATCGATTAAGCTTTTAGGTAAGTTAAGACAATTACCTCCAGAGTTTTGACCGGAAGATGGTTGATGTCTGTTACCGCTGCTACCAGCACTCCCAGAAGCATCTCCAATAGAAACTGTGGAGAAGAAGTGGTAGTACAGAGGCATTAGAAAGGTATGACCAATGCGACAATAAATACACTTAATAAACTAGTTTATTGAAATTACTAATGTATTGTTTTGAGTTAACTGATGGGATTATTTGTGTTGTATGGGTCATCATGCGTTGGGGGTTCATAAAATATTACACAAATATTTTGGATGTATTTTGTCGCTTGATAGGCAAAACTACTTCTGATTCCATTAAGCAGAATTAAAAATCATGGAAAACTGCTGTCACTGAAAACAAAATCGATCATTATATCTAATCAGTACCAATATACATTTGTTATATTATGTTATGTATCAACAAAAACATAATGCAGTCTAACTCACGCAGTTGCGGATATTTTTGTTCAAGTTCTCCGGCAATGCGGCTCAAACGTGCCTCCTTTAAGGCCTCTTTCATTGGAGACCAGAACGTGTCGTTATCGAAATCAGTCATCCACACCCGGAGCATGTACGTGGTGCCATTGTTGGTTACCCCTGGCCCACCTGAGAAGTTTCCCTTTATGTAGGTCTGAATCTTGGGAATGTCTATGTCAAGACTTTTTCCCAGATTCTCAATCTGCTCTTCCTGCCATAGCTGATCAGCGATATAACACAGAATGTTTTCCACGTCCTTCTTAGATAAGCTTTCTCCGGAGGCCATCCTGTTGGGTAAAACATTCCATTATATTCCATAACTATGTTTTTTTTCTCCACATTTTGATTGTTTGGTTAATAATTAAAATTTGCTTAGAGGTACACAAGCAGAACTTAGACGGCATCACAATGTATGAAAACATTTAGAACAGTACTATTAAACAGTCACTCAATTAATTAAAACAACTATTGTAATTGCAATAAACAGACAACTTTCATCGAGCGGGTTATTCAATTTTACAAGCAAAATTAATATACCAGCCTTATTTACTTGTTGGCAAGTCTGCAAGCAAATAAGTAAGTTTTGTTGAATATTTAGTCTTGTAATACTAACCGAAATTGAATATGTTATATTTATTCGAAAGTTCCATTTATAAACACACATTTCATGATTTGGAGTTCGATATACTAAAATGAATACATACTGGTTGTAAAATTGTGGATTGTATCTATATTGCACCGAGGCCGGCCGTACAATAATACAAAGGTGTAAATCATGTAGTGAGACAAGAGTTGCACTATGTTCCTTAACATCACGAATATAATATGTAACTGTACATTTGTACATTACATCTACATATGCCATAATTGATCCATTCTTTATTTCTGCTAAAAAGAAGATACAATATAGGCGCATGTTTTCGCAATAATAACGCACACGACAGTATGCGTATGTGGCGTGTTACTCCCAGAGGCTACATGTAATAATGCCAGTGGAAAAAATGCCAGAGGAAATAATGCCAGAGGTAAAAATGCCAGTGGAAAAAATGCCAGAGGAAAAAATGGCAGTGGAAAAAATGCCAGAGGAAATAATTCCAGAGGTAAAAATGCCAGTGGAAAAAATGCCAGAGGAAAAAATGCCAGCGGTAAAAATGCCAGTGACAAAAATGCCAGCGGTAAAAATGCCAGTGGTAGAAATGCCAGAAGTAAAAATGCCAGAGGTAAAAATGCCAGAGGAAAAAATGCCAGAAAAAATATAACAGTGTAAAAGACTGCAAATCTCTTTTTTTTCTCATCAAGATTAAAAAGAGATTTGCAGTCTTTTACACTGTAATATTTTTCCTCTGGCGTTTTTTCCTCTGGCATTTTTACCTCTGGCATTTTTACTTCTGGCATTTTTACCGCTGGCATTTTTACCGCTGACATTTTTGTCGCTGGCATTTTTACCACTGGCATTTTTGTCACTGGCATTTTTACCACTGGCATTTTTGTCACTGGCATTTTTACCACTGGCATTTTTACCTCTGGCATTTTTACCACTGGCATTTTTTGTCACTGACATCCTTTTTATATTCGGCCATAACTTCTTGAAAAGTCCACAAACACCCAATTTTCTATTAATATTCGGATAGATTATGAGTTGTAGATACGAATGCATACCTCATTTATCCCAAGTAAATGTTATTAAGTCGGTTAAAGTTTAAATCGCGCACGAGTGTGAAAATTGGCTAAATCTGGTCAAACATGCCCTTCTCTAATCGGTCATAACTTCTTTGATACATGGATATATCCAAATAATTATGTACATATTCTGAAAGCGTATGAGTTGCACATATTTAGACATACCTAACATTGGCCAATCAGATTTTGTAAAGTCTCCATAGTGCACGATAAAGTAAAACAAAAGTTCAACCTTCAATTAAGACCTGTTCCTGTGCTCAAATCGTAAAATAAAATCGAGAAAAAGATTGTGTAGCGGAATCTCAGTTTTAACATATTGAAAACGTGGCAAAAAATTTGCCAAAGGAAATTTTTGATATGGTTGAAATAAGACGTCAGGTACAGAGCCATTTTATAGTAATTTTCGTAAATTGAAGAGCTTCCCACTCCCCTTTTGATTACAATTAAATGCCATGAATTGATATTGTTACCCTTTTTGTGTAATTCATTTATATCAATAAATGTACATATATCATTATATTACGCGTTGAAAAGTCAATATCATTATATCGTAATTTCAGTACGTATAACCTCAATTCGTCAATGTTTATGATTGATATAGTACACGGTCTCAGTTGTGAGTCGGTCAAATAGGTGCACACCATATATTCCTTGTATGTTGGATCTTACGTTTGATCTCATTTTTATTATTATGCAATATTTGTTGAAAAACAATGGATTTAAAGGGATAGTTGAGTTTTGGTAGAGAGGGCGCTAGACTACTTTTTGTTGTGAGGTAATGAAAAACTGAGTGTAAAATTTGAAAGAGCATAATATTTAAATAATAAAATCATCTTTGTTTGATCAAAATCGGTTCAGAGACGGCTGAAATATCCATAAATATAACAATTTGTAATAAACCTGGGGCCCCAGGTATATTAGAGAATTTTGAACCAGCCGTTAAAAATTTTAAAAATGCTTCGATCCTCTTTTCAAAAAGTTACAAAATAGGTATTTACATAGTTGTTGGTTATTTCTCTATCTAATCACTATTTCAACAAAGCATCACATGCACAATATTTTATTCAAAATGGTTGAAACCGATGAGTGTTTAGAGAGCGCCCTCTTACGTTTTAACGGCTCTTTTTTAATGATAACATGATCTTTACTACGTCATTTGTAATTTTGTGTTCATTTCTAGTTATAACTATTAGTTTGTAATGTAATGATGCAGGTCCTTACCAGAACTCAACTATCCCTTTAAAATTGTGTGTTTAGTATAAGTTTTGGCTGTAAATTGTAGACTGTCAATGGTGCGCTTAGACAACCGTATTAATTAGCGCCTAATAAATGTTGTGTATTATAATTATTACACACAAACACAAAAAAAAAATCGTGATGTTCCTTTCCGTGTGTAGATAGCAGAGAGAGTAATTTTAAAGGTAAAGGTCAGTTTTGGAAACGCCCCCCTCTAAAAAAAAAGAAATGGAAGCTCTTATTACCAATAATGTGGACACGAGGACATTGTACACGCGGTGTTCGCTACATACGGGCTATATCTCCCCCAGCGCTAGCGGCGCTGACAGCTCTGAACGCGCGGTGGATGTATGAATTTCTGTATTTAACGATGCTTAGGTTCGAATTTTACCACACAAGCCCTATTTCAATACATATTCAACAATATTGATCAATATATATGTATTCGGCTACTTTCCCGAAATTGGACTTGGGCTTTAAAAAAAATGGCTTCACACCCATGTGTCTGTATGAACTTAAGTTTTATTTCTCCAATTTACAAAATTAACACAGTGTTGAAACATGTCATAGTATGTAATTTACATGTGCTGTTATGAGAAATAATTATATTGTGGTAAGTGAGCATTTTTAGTTATACAGGGTGGCCCCCAAAAACGGAATGTGGCACTTCCCAAAATATAGTAATATAATGATTATGTACATCGGATAGAGTGTCCGTTCCAATGAAAAACGATACCCAGAACAGTCATTTTGGACGAGTAGATTTTGTTGGAGGTCGTCTTAAGTGGGACCATGTAAGGTTCTCATTTTCCCCATGTTTTACCAAGTCACTGCATGATAAATCACACTTCATGCCCTTCATAGCATCGAGCAACTGAGCCCATTATCTCGCCACACAGCTGAATGCACATTAATAATGGCGCGCGTATTGCTCGTTGTTCGATGCCATGACGGGCAGTTAGTGCGATTTATCAAGCATGGACTTGGTAGAAATAGACAATTCCTACGGGACTCTTGAAGGACACCTTTGACGAACTCCTACCGGACTCTTGAAGGACACCTTTGACGAACTCCTACCTGCCATGTTTTTCAATCTCTCCTTTTCCTCCGGCCATGTCCCAGAACCATTTAAATCATCCATAATCATCCCTCTTCTTAGGAAGCCGAACCTTGATCCGAAAGTCTTAGAGAGGGTTGTGGCTGCTTAGGTAAAGGCCCACATAGAGAGATTGTACATGCTCCCTGTCCATCAATCTGCTTACCGGAACCACCATTCAACAGAAACAGTTTCGGTCAAAGTCTTAAACGATCTTCTCCTGGCCATAGACAAGGGTAATGAAGCTGTGGCCATCCTCCTGGATTACACGGCTGCATCTGATACCACTTGCTTCCCATACACCATCGTATAACTGATTTGATTTCCTTATGTTGTTCTAGTTATTCAAGACCCATTCGATCATCATCAACCTTGCACTTTGGAATAAGTTACCAGCACATATTCATAACACCCATTCCCTTGCTGAAAACGCATCTGTTTAATTAGGTTATACGTATATCATACGTATTTAGGTTATACGTATATCATACGTATAACCTATTGATTTCGTTCGAATTTGTATTATTAGGTTATACGTATAACATACGTATAACCTATTGATTTCGTTCGAATTTGAATTTATTTATTATTATTCTTCCGATTTTGTTCGTCGCATATCTCAAAATCAGATGAATCAATCATCATGAAACTTCACATCATGATAGATCATCGTCTGACTTAGTGCAAGAAACTCATTTCAATGTCCTCACATCAGTGTAACGTCATCAAGACGCCATTTTGTCAAATTTCAAGAATCATCATGACTCAGTCATGTATCATCAATTTCACTTCAAATTTCGCATCAATATCAATCAAGTCAATCGTCATCTTTTTAGTTTCCGCGCGTGCACTTACACTCGGAGACGCGCGCGTACGCGTCCGTGAAATGAAAAAAATGTCAGAAAATGGTCAAAACCCTAACCCGAATAATTTACTATAATATGTTTCAGATAATTCTAAGCATTTGAAAAATGTCCGCGCGTGCGCGTCGGCGCGCGCGTTTTTGCGCGCGTTAAACGAATGAACAAGAAAAATGTCGTTTTTTCACATGTTTTGCATTCCTGATACATCCATAAAGGCACCCTACGCCCTCGTCAAAATCAAAATTACGTGCGCGCGCAAATTGACAAAATATGGTAAAAACATACCTTTTTTATTCGGCCATAACCTTTTGGAAAGTCCATAAACCCCCAATTTTGTTTCAATATTAGGAACGATTATAAGTTGTAGGTTCGAATTCATACCTCATGTATGCCAAGTAAATGTTATGTCGTCTTCATATTGAGGGTTAAACCTGAAAAACGCCTGTTAAACGCGATGACGTAGAGAAGTAGGCTACGGGAGCTTCAAAAATCGGTTCACTCCGCCATGTTGCCCATGTACAAAGTCTATGTGTCACGTGACTTGCGCGCGTTAAGTGAGCCTTCTAGTTATAAACGGGTTGCTTTGTTTATTCATACTTCTATGGGAAACGCATCGTTTTTACACAGGTTTTGCATTCCTGGTACATTCTTTAACACACTCCATCAATTTGCGTCATTGTTGACTCATAATAACAAGGAACACGCTCGTCAAAGTCAGAATTACGCGCGCACGCATATTTGCCAAAATATGGTAAAAACATACTTTTTTTTGTTGGTCCATAACATTTTGTAATGTCCATAAACCCTAACATTTTATTCAATATTCATACAGATTATGAGTTGTAGATATGAATTCATACCTCATTTAGGCCAAGTAAATGTTGTGACATCATGATATTGACTGTTAAAGTTGAAAATGCGAATTTTAATCGATTTTAAAATCAACTACCGCGGACTCTCAACCATATCTCGTTTATTCTCCATCGATTATCTCCCATATTTCGATATGTTGTAGCTGAGGTTATGCTTTAAAAGTAATAAGCCAGATCGGAATTAGACCATGGAGCTTGGGTGACCGTCAGAGGGCGTAGTCCGATGCTCCATCAACACTGATCAACGTACAGAAAAGTATGTCATATTACCGGATAATTTTAGTTTGACAGCATAAAACAAACATTAGATGCATAAAATAAAAGTGGAAATTATACGAGCAGCTGCATAAACTAATAAAGAACACATTTGATGTAAAGTTTATTCAAGAATTTACCGATTTTTCTCCATATCAACTTTCTTGTAATCATCTTTCTTGTGAATCATTCACACGCAATAATGCTGCAAGGCTGGTGATAAGCATACTATTTTTTCTACATGTTGCGGTCTTTAAAACAAGGAAGTCTGTAATCATTATCAATTTATATAAATTGTGGATCACATAAACGAAATTTTGTTTGCATTTGCTAATAAATGGAGAGAGAAATCAGCCGGCAAAAACTGTTTTTACGTTGGATAGTGCAGCAATCGGAAGACCCTACCCTGTGCGACGTGCTAGCCAGGCAAAGCAAGGCTCGGTGAAATTATTGATCAATAAATATCATCATTACACATGAATAACACATTCTATCAAACCGGTTCTTGTTCTATGAAAAAGTACATATAATGCTATTAATCTTTGATGTGGTGAATACAAAAACGATGGGCCGATTTTGATCCAGAACCATTTCTTAAAAACGTAAACAAACAAGTTGCATTCAATTGCACGTGTAACTTCATCAATTCTCACGATCGATGGAACCAGGAAGTCTAGAGCGGCAATTACGCGCATGCGCAGATTGTAACTACGAACTGGCTTATTAGGTCAGAACTATCCCAAAATCTGAATGTAAGAACTATATCTAGTGTGTCTCTATACATTATGATTGTTATGATTAGTCTGCCGCGCATCAACATTATACTGTATATCGTATTTGCAAATGCAGAGTACAATATTTTACTCCAATCATTTACCATTATTTCTTTCAATCTGTTAATTTTTTAATCATCCTTTTAGTTTTATCATAAAAAAAACGATACGTATAACCTTAATTCGTCTAAGTGACGAATTCAACATCTAGTTACAATATTAAGTTTATAATTTATACATATATCTGTAATTGCAATACAACAAAACGTAATAACAGTGTGAGTAAAAAATCTGAGCATTTGTATACCTTGACGAGGTGTTGACCACTTGTCCTTGTACAATCACATTGCCATGTACCTGACCACCGATGGTATCTTTGACATCAGCGCCTGACTGTTGCACGTCTAGGTTTTGCCCTGCAGAGCAAATCAAATTACAACACAGTGTAAGTTTGTAAAATGTGTGGGTTGGTTATGCACTAGATTGTATTAATATTGAAATGTCAAACCTCCTACTATGTACGTGTATGTGAGTTTGTTCGTGTGGGTCGGCTTATGCGCGTGTGCACTTCGGAATGCCTGAAAACGTTACCCTTCGATGCCAAAACCTTGACTTCAAATTACAATTGTGTATTGTGTGATCTCTATCCTGGGAGAAACGAGTGTTAAACTGTGGGAGTTCTATTAATGTACCAGTTAACATTTGTTCATCAATATAAACCGAACACAAAAACTACCTACCCCCTAAACAATAGCCCATAATTTCATAACCAAGAATCGTTTCAAGATTTCGTGTTGCCAAAATATCCCTATGGTAGTTAAGAAAACAATTTTAAAAAGGTAACCATTAATCCATTGTTGAGTGAGCACACATTCAAGAGAAAATTGTCATATTTCAAAATTCGCAAAAGTATTATTATCATGACAGTTTGTGTCCTGTTTTAAAATTGCAATGAATGCATTTTACCACATGTGCCATACAAAAATACAAGTGAATGGAATATCAAACAGTATTTTTATATAAACCATAATCAATGCATTCATGTGCTGTTTCACAACAATGTACAGGCACGCACAATGCATTGTGACGTTTGAATTGGACCATCTAATTTCCGCAGATAATGTACATACCAATTGTAACAATATTGTGGCAAGATTACATCTTGAAACAAATATCAGTTTTGACATCATTATGAGCAGTTGTTTAGGGGGTAGTTACTTTTTGCGTTCGGTTTATATGGTAAAGCTATATTTTGTTTTTGTCTTTTCCAACCTTCCCCATGTGGCTAACCCTTTTTATTTAAATTCACATCCATAAGTCAGTGGTCATCTTGTGTGGAAAATTTCCCCATGGCAACCGTTACGAACTTCTTTGTGTGTTTATTTACAGTATTCCTTTGCAATAAGTCATGCGTACATTCATATCGCAAACATTGTATATACTAACAAGTATGTTAGGTGGTTACGATAACACAAACATAATTGTTAATTGTATAACTTGTTCTGAAGTTGTATACATCGATTAAGCTTTTAGGTAAGTTCAGACAATTACCTCCAGAGTTTTGACCGGAAGATGGTTGATGTCTGTTACCGCTGCTACCAGCACTCCCAGAAGCATCTCCAATAGAAACTGTGGAGAAGAAGTGGTAGCATAGAGGCATTAGAAAGGTATGACCAATGCGACAATAAATACACTTAATAAACTAGTTCATTGAATTGACTAATGTATTGTTTTGAGTTAACTGATTGGATTATTTGTGTTGTATGGGTCATCATGCGTTGGGGGTTCATAAGTATTTTGTCGCTTGATATGCAAAACTACTTCTGATTCCATTAAGCAGAATTAAAAATCATTGGAAACTGCTGTCACTGAAAACAAAATCGATCATTATATCTAATCAGTACCAATATACATTTGTTATATTATGTTATGTATCAACAAAAACATAATGCAGTCTCACTCACGCAGTTGCGGATATTTTTGTTCAAGTTCTCCGGCAATGCGACTCAAACGTGCATCCTTCAAGGCCTCTTTCATTGGAGACCAGAACGTGTCGTTATCAAAATCAGTCATCCACACCCGGAGCATGGACGTGGTGCCATTGTTGGTTACCCCTGGCCCACCTGAGAAGTTTCCCTTTATGTAGGTCTGAATCTTGGGAATGTCTATTTCAAGACTTTTTCCCAGATTCTCAATCTGCTTTTCCTGCCATAGCTGATCAGCGATATAACACAGAATGTTTTCCACGTCCTTCTTAGATAAGCTTTCTCCGGAGGCCATCCTGTTGGGTAAAACATTCCATTATATTCCATAACTATGTTTTTTTTCTCCACATTTTGATTGTTTGGTTAATAATTAAAATTTGCTTAGAGGTACACAAGCAGAACTTAGACGGCATCACAATGTATGAAATATTTAGAACAGTACTATTAAACAGTCACTCAATTAATTAAAACAACTATTGTAATTGCAATAAACAGACAACTTTCATCGAGCGGGTTATTCAATTTTACGAGCAAAATTAATATACCAGCCTTATTTACTTGTTGGCAAGTCTGCAAGCAAATAAGTAAGTTTTGTTGAATATTTAGTCTTGTAATACTAACCGAAATTTAATGTGTTATATTTATTCGAAAGTTCCATTTATAAACACACATTTCATGATTTGGAGTTTGATATACTAAACTGAATACATACTGGTTGTAAAATTATGGATTGTATCTAAATTGGGCTCCAACAGAAACTTATCACTTTTTCAGAGCGACGCTCACTAAAATCCATAGCATCAAATTGAATCACATTTAGACACAAATAAGCTATTATTCTCCTTACGAAGTATATCTTAAAAATTAAAAATTTGCTTTTGCCAAAAAAGAGAAAAATGCGATGGAATCACTACAGGTCAGTTTTAAAAAATCACAGAAACTGCTCGCTGCGAACCTCCACGAAAGGCGGTCTATTCAGAACTTTCAATAGCTATTCATTCAACTTCAAAGCGGGTTATATAATCACTAGACTGGCTATTGTCCGTACCGAGCTCTGTGCCCGGAAGGCGAGCAGTTTCTGTGATTTTTGAAAAATGACCTATTGCGATTTCACCTTATTATATTCTTTGTTGACTAAAGCAAACATAATTTTTTTTAGATGAGCTTGCTAAGGGGTATTGTAGCTAATCTATGGCCAATTATGATTAATGTTTATGCTTTGGATTTTAATGTGTGTCGCTCTGAAGAAGTGATAAGTTTCTTTTGGAACCCAGTTTATATTGCACCGCGGCCGGCCGTACAATAATACAAAGGTGTAAATCATGTAGTGAGACAAGAGTTGCACTATGTTCCTTAACATGACGAAAATAATATGTAACTGTACATTTGTACATTACATCTACATATGCCATAATTGATCCATTCTTTATTTCTGCTAAAAAGAAGATACAATATAGGCGCAAACCCGTCACTACCAGCGTGGGAAAATCATGGACGCGGGCCAATTGAATTAATTTATAACAACCCCGCGCTTTTTCATAAAGATATATAGCACATACATATATCTCATATGTTAAAGAGCCTATAGCCTGTATAGATATGGTTTCGACGGTTTGACTTCGGTTTTCTATAACTTGGAATAGGCAAGAATGGTATCACACCCCTTAATGCGCATACACAAACGCTATAAAGACTGTAGAGCCAACGCGTCTATATCATACACATGTAACCCATTTTAGTTTGCAGTATGAGGAAAATGTATGTTTACATATAATAATAACAACATATTATTATTAGGTTATACGTATATCATACGTATAACCTATTGATTTCGTTCGATCTTTTATTTATTTATTTATTTATTATTCCTCTGATTTTGTTCGTCGCATATCTCAAAATCAGATGAATCAATCGTCATGAAACTTCACATCATGATAGATCATCGTCTGACTTAGTGCAAGAAACTCATTTCAATGTCGTCACATCACTGTGACGTCATCAGGACGCCATTTTGTCAAATTTCAATAATCATCATAACTCAATCATGCATCATCAATTTCACTTCAAATTTCGCAATAATATCAATCAGGTCAATTGTCATCTGTTAAGTTCAGGGCGTGCGCTTACACTCAGAGACGCGCGCGTACGCGTCCGTCAAATGAAAACAAATGTCAAAAAATAATCAAAACCCTAACCCGAGTAATTTATTATGTTTCAGACAATTTTAAGCATTTCAAAAATTTCCGCGCGTGCGCGTTGGCGCGCTTAACACAAATGAAAAAGAAAAATGTCGTATTTTCACATGTTTTGCAATCCTGATACATTTATAAACACACCCTATCAATTTGAGTCATTTTTGAGACATAATAACGGAGAACGCGCGCGTCAAACTCAAAATTACGCGCGCACGCAAATTTGGTAAAACATCCTTTTTTTATTCGGCCATAACTTTTTGAAAAGTCCACAAATGAGTTGTAGATACGAATGCATACCTCATTTATCCCAAGTAAATGTTATTAAGTCATCATATTGACGGTTAAAGTTTAAATCGTGCACGAGTGTGAAAATTGGCTAAATCTGGTCAAACATACCCTTCTCTAATGGGGTGGTCACACATAGCGACGCACGGGGGACGCACGGCCAGCGCATTGAAAATTTGCAATTTTGGCCAGTGCGTCGTCGTTCGCTAGGTGTGCGTCGTCATTCGTTACTCATGCGTCGAGCGCACAACGACGCACTGACCTTATTTTCCAATTTCAATGCGCGGGCCGTGCGTCGGCTATGTGTGACCGGGCCATAATCGGTCATAACTTCTTTGATACATGGATATATCCAAATATGTTTACATATTCTGAAAGCGTATGAGTTGCACATATTTAGACATAATCAGATTTTGTAAAGTCTCCATAGTGCACGATAAAGTAAAACAAAAGTTCAACCTTCAATTACGACCTGTTCCCGTGCTCAAATCGTAAAATAAAATCGAGAAAAAGTTTGTGTAGCGGAATCTCAGT
This sequence comes from Echinarachnius parma, assembly GCA_037951105.1. NCBI lineage: Eukaryota > Metazoa > Echinodermata > Echinoidea > Clypeasteroida > Echinarachniidae > Echinarachnius > Echinarachnius parma. Next base: position 48,714 of record JBAMJV010001667.1, on the reverse strand, counting down.
TTTAACATATTGAAAACGTGGCAAAAATCTGCCAAAGGAAATGTTTGATATGGTTGAAATAAGACGTCAGGTACAGAGCCATTTTATAGTAATTTTCGTAAATTGAAGAGCTTCCCACTCCCCTTTTGATTACAATTAAATGCCATGAATTGATATTGTTACCCTTTTTGTGTAATTCATTTATATCAATAAATGTACATATATCATCATATTACGCGTTGAAAAGTCAATATCATTATATCGTAATTTCAGTACGTATAACCTCAATTCGTCAATGTTTATGATTGATATTGTACACGGACTCAGTTGTGAGTCGGTCAAATAGGTGCACACCATATATTCGTTGTATGTTGGATCTTACGTTTGATCTCATTTTTATTATTATGCAATATTTTTTGAAAAAGAATGGATTTAAAATTGTGTGTTTAGTATAAGTTTTGGCTGTAAATTGTAGACGCTCAATGGTGCGCTTAGACAACCGTACTAATTAGCGCCTAATAAATGTTGTGTATTATTATTATTACACACAAACACAAAAAAAAAATCGTGATGTTCCTTTCCGTGTGTAGATAGCAGAGAGAGTAATTTTAAAGGTAAAGGCCAGTTTTGGAAACGCCCCCCTCTCAAAAAAAAAGAAATGGAAGCTCTTATTACCAATAATGTGACAAATATTATTGTACTAATATTGGATTATCCAAATTTGGCCAAGAAACCGCCTATTAATTGAAATATTTGCGAACTTATACAGGGTGGCCCAGAAATAACGGAACGGGGCACTTCCCAAAATAACGTAACGAAATGACTGGGTCCATCGGATAGTGTGTATTTTCAAATGAAAATTGATACCAAGAACATTAATTTTGGTCGTGTAGTTTTTGTTTTAGAGCGCTGTGAGTGACACCATGTCAGGGTTCATTTTTCTTCAATTTTGACTGACCTATTGGCTAAAGAATGACCCGAACGGCTCGTCATAGAATTACGATGCACAATGATGCGGACACCTTTGTTAGTGTGCATTCGACTGAATAGCCACAGCACCGTAATTCTATGCCGAGCCGTTCGAGTCATTCTTTAGCCAATAGGTCAGTCAAAATTGAAGAAAAATGAACCCTGACATAGTGTCACTCACAGCGCTCTAAAACAAAAACTACACGACCAAAATTAATGTTCTTGGTATCTATTTTCATTTGAAAAGACACACTATCCGATGAACCCAGTCATTTCGTTGCTTTATTTTGGGAAGTGCCCCGTTCCGTTATTTCTGGGCCACCCTGTATATCTATTCCGACAGAACAGATATTGCCGAGGAATCGCCTATACGCTACGTGTATTACGACCACGAGGACTTTGTACACGCGGTGTTCGCTACATACGGGCTATATCTCCCCCAGCGATAGCGGCGCTGACAGCTCTGAACGCGCGGTGGATGTATGAATTTCTGTATTTAACGATGCTTAGGTTCGGATTTTACCACACAAGCCCTATTTCAATACATATTCAACAATATTGATCAATATAGATGTATTCGGCTACTTTCCCAAAATTGGACTTGGGCTTTTTAAAAAAATGGCTTCACACCCATGTGTCTGTATGAACTTAAGCTTTATTTCTCCAATTTACAAAATTAACACAGTGTTGAAACATGTCATAGTATGTAATTTACATGTGCTGTTATGAGAAATAATTATATATTGTGGTAAGTGAGCATTTTTAGTTATACAGGGTGGCCCCCAAAAACGGAATGTGGCACTTCCCAAAATATAGTAATATAATGATTATGTACATCGGATAGAGTGTCCGTTCCAATGAAATACCCAGAACAGTTATTTTGGACGAGTAGTTTTTCTTGGAGGTCGTCTTAAGTGGGACCATGTAAGTTTCTCATTTTCCCCATGTTTTACCAAGTCACTGCATGATAAATCACACTTCATGCCCTTCATAGCATCGAGCAACTGAGCCCATTATCTCGCCACACAGCTGAATGCACAATAATACTGGCGCGTGTATTGCTCGTTGTTCGATGCCATGACGGGCAGTTAGTGCGATTTATCAAGCACGGACTTGGTAGAAATAGACACAAAAGGAAACCTGACATGGTGTCACTTACCGCACCCTGAAACACAAACTACACAACACAAATGACTGTTATTGGTATTGTCTTTCATCGGAAAAGACAACCTATTCAATAAACATACTCATTTTGTTACTTTATTTTGGGAAGTGCCCCTTTCCGGTTTTTGGGGGCCACCCTGTTATGTTATGTTTTTGAAACTGCATAGAGTTACCTTTCCGTGGTCTTTGGCAGCTTCTCCTCATCCTCATGCCTTTCATCCTGTGAAGTTTATCATAAGTACCAAATATTTCAACTTATTAATAAATTCAAACATCATCTTGATCAATAATATTCCAGCCTTAGCTTGTTATAAACATGGCGCCAGGTAAAAATTTCAAAAACGTTAAAAAGTCAGAGTGAAACGTATAGAAAATTAAAGCAATTAATTATCCGTACGCTTTGTACACGAATAAAGATACTTCAAAGAACAATTATGGGGCTAACAAATGCAAAAGGTCACGTGCTTTCAAAACGGTTAGACCGATCTTCGCAAATTTAGTTTTTAAAGATGCGCAAGACTAAAAACATGAGTGTTTTTTAAATCTAGATAATTCGAATTGGATTATTTGCTGTCTGACACCAATAATCACGCGAAAAATCTTGCAAATAATCGCGAAAAAATCCTGCAACAAACAAAGATTATTATTTTGAAATAATACTAGTATTTTTGGCGGGATTTTTCTGACACCGATTTTGAAATAATCCGCGAAAAATCCCGTTATTACATTTTAGGTGAGCAACTATTTTGATGTTGTACCCGTCAAATTAGATGCTCTATGGCTAATTTAGTTGCTAACTTAAATTATTCAAATCTCCTATCGTTACGTAACGGCGCGTGCATGTGTGCGGAAATACGGAAATTTCCGCCTACAGCGAACAATTTCGAGCCAAAAATCGTTCGAAAAAGGATCAATATTGTATAGAATAAATCGCAATGGACACCTGAAATACCAAATTATCGTGCAGTGACTAATTGTGACTAAATCTTTTTTTCAAATATCTGCGTTGATAAAACAATTACAATGTAATTAAGAAGAACGAAAATGAGTGAGTGCGTGAGTGAATAAGTGACTGTGTGAGTGCAGTCAGTGACGTGAGTCGTGAATGAGTGAGTGATACTGAACCCAGAAAACACTCATTATAAAAGAATGGACGATTGTTTTACCATTCCGAAGTCAAATTTTGGCTGATGTTCATATTATTGGTCAATATTTTCGTAAAATTTGCTAAATTATACAAATTTCATTCTTATTTTCACAAATTCCTGTCTGGTTTATGGACATCTCGGCGCTCGTCGCAAGCACTGTTTTATAACGTATCGCGATCGTATCTGCGCATGCGCTATGGCCTTTACACATACTAGTTTTATTTTAACCTAGATAATTCCCCTGTCTTACACCTACGTAAGTAGAGTTATCTAGCATAAAATAATACTAGTATATTTTTAGATGGATCGAAATTTTTCTGTCTGACACCGCCTATAAAGCGGCGGCACGTCATCTTCACGTGTTCAAGAGTAATCAGAAAATATGCAGAAGGGGGTGCATATATACTGCCTTCCCGGCGTCATTAGGGTCAAGCAATACGATATGAAAATATATTTTTCAGATTTACAATGAACAACAAATATGTTTTTAATGGAAAAGTCGGTACAAAATGCAATCCAAAATCAAGAATAAACATTTCGCCAATAAGTCTTCGTCAATGATGATATGTCTGTTGGGCCTATGGGCAAAGTCTTGCCTAAAAAAATAACATTGTCTCACGGAGTTATTTATTCATGCCATTGAATCTTACGTTTACTTGTAAACTAGATAATCTATATTATTTGTTTCGAACATTTGAATTACCGATCAAATATATATTTTTATTATGATGATCGCAAAGCTACAAATAAATGCTGATATATGTAACAAATAGATTTTACTTAAACACATTGATGGAAGGTTTGGGGGGACAAAACATGAACAAATTGCAAACGGCTTATCTGGTATAATTATGTTAAATCACACCTAGTGCACAACATGTGCATCACAAAAAAAGTACATAATAAGAAACCGTATAAACAATGCATGGAATGCTAACTAATTTTTAAACAAAATTGCATAATATGTGAACTCATAAAGAATACGCCCTTTTCCAGGCACTGCTGGTCAAAAAGGGAAATTAGCTTGATACACGTACAATGTATGGAAATTTTACCTTATCTGAGATATCGTCTGACTGGAAGTCGAATACAGAATTGTCAACTGCGTGGCTTGCATTACGAAGATTTGTATCAGGATCTATGCATATAATTAAATAGGTAAATGTAATATTACTGATGATGGTAAGCGCTATATTTCATAATATTTTTTTTACGGAGAATGTTCAAATCGAATACCATATTGCATGTCCATACAAAGGTTTATGCGCATGATTAACATAGCAGAATAACCCAAATTATGGTTAAAAAATAAACAAATTCCTGCTTGAAGATCACGATGCGCAGTGATATAAAGTTCACTCACTTCAAATTACATGTATAGTGTATAGAGTAGTGAAGTGTGATGTCATCAACAATCTATTTTTAGAATTTTCAAATTTGGTCTTCATTTTCGGCAGAGCATGACAAATAATGGCCAAATACCGAAAGTATTGGTTGAGATTTGTCCATCCGAATATTTTGTTTTGTCAATAGGCAATAATGTTATAGTGCTCTAGCTCATAAGGTTATGGACGGGGCGGTATTCTGAAAGCAAATTAGCACTCAATCAGCGTTCAATCAGCGTTTTCGTATTCTGAAAGCCAAATTAACTTCTCAATCATTTAACTACCATGGTAACAAGCGTTTGGCGGGAAATCATTACGCGCAGTTGTGTAATCTGCGCAGGGGGGTCATACTGCGCGCTAATCTGGGAAACTTTCATGGACTGGCTAACATGGAATTCTGGGATACGTTTAGTCTACGATCGAGACCCTCGATCGCATGCTGAACAAAGCGCGACCAACGAGAGAGGTCTGCGTAACATCAGTGATCGCTGCTCACGAGGCCTCGGCTGGCAGCCATCACTGCTGCTGTGCAGATCTCTCTCGTTGGCGGCTATCTATTATGGGTGGTGGGATTATTTTTAGCATGCGATCGAGGGTCTTAGATCATAGACTACGAAATACCCAGCATTCCATGTTAGCCAGTCCATGAAGTTTCCCTAACCGGCCATGTTTGCTGCGTGTTAAGGCTATGGGAAAATTAGCGCGCAGTGCGTAGATTCTCTTCTAGTTATTTATATACTATTATAAAATGGGTAGAAGAACCCCTGCATTCTGATTGGTCAATTAGCATGTAAAAGTTTTTTACTGATACATGGCTCACTTTAGTTTGATTTTCATTTTTTTTTTCGCTTATTTTATGAAAAACTAATGCTGCACAGGGATATTTTGTGGATTAAAAAATAAATAAATACAAAATAAAAAAAATTAAATCTGATTTTTTTTTTCATTTTTTTATTTTTGAATGAATATAAACAAAATTTTATAATTAAACAAAACAAAACAAAATTAAAATGTGAAATCAAATTTTTTCCCAGCCATGGGTCGGTACTTTTGCAGCCATGGGTCGGTACTTTTGAAGCCATGGGTCGGTACTTTTGAAGCCATGGGTCGGTAAATTTAGCCAATTTAGCCATTACTGGGAAAAAGTCTGATTTTCACATTTTTTCGCGCCCATTTTATAAAACAAATGCTGCACAGGCATATTTCGTGGATCGGTAAGAATTGTATGCACTCTTTTAACTTTGGAAATGGTCTAAAACCCACTCGCTGCGCTCGTGGGTTTAAACCATACCAAAGTTAAACTCGTGCATCCAATTCGTACCGATCCACTCATGCCTGTGCATCATTTGTATACTTACTACTGAAAGCTTAATTAGCGGTCATTTTAAGTCTGAAGATAATGAAAAAAGTTAAAAGAGCCATAGACCTCTCATAAGTAATAACTAGCAGCGGGAGGGAGTAAATATCGTAATCGCTATCACAGAGATAGGATATTGCATTAGACAACATAGATTCACATAATATTATTAAAAAGTCTATTAATCCATATACGTTTCCGCATAATATAGTAACACTTGGTAATAGATCATCACTACTTTTGAACAAGCATAATGATGGTGAATAATGGTAACCTTATCTTCTTTCCATTAACATGCATCAGTGTGTATGCCTCTATTGCATTACGGTTTATATTTCATTTCCTTCACATTATTCAATAATGTATAGAGATATACTTTGTGATTATGTCAAATATTATCTGATTACAGCAATAATAACAATTAAGTATTTTATTTTTATAAAAGAAAGAAAATGATGCTAAAATGATATTAGTCAAGTGTTGTATACATTATTTGCTTCTACGGATAACTAAATCATCATAACCGTTTTTGTTATACACGTTGCATCTATTAAATGGACTTTTAATTCACAAATACAATCAGACAAATATTGGAGACATTTAAATGATATAAATATCAAAACTTGCAAATATTCACTTTTTTATTAAATGTATCATTTATAAAACAGCGTAAAGTTAAAATTTGATGATTTCATCATCATGGCCTAGGGTACATGGTTTCATAAATTGAAGTTATACCACTTATTTTGGAGGAAAACAAAATTGTTGAAGGATGTATCTTATCCAAATTAATTAAGTTTAATTTCAGTAACACAAACATGCAAATGTTCATCATTAAATGTCCTATAGTTACCGACATGTCGATTGATTTCATATTGCTGCAATTAACATTAAAATGAAATGATTTGTTATTAATACATTTTCATCCTAGACAGGGGTATTGCAGATATTGACTTACAGGTCATGTCTCGTTGAATAAAATAACATAGCTACAAAGTACACACTATTTACAAAGTAATATTTCTTAATTCTTCCAATCAAAGGTGTGATACAATGACTATGCAGGCATTAGATGATATAGTTACAATTTATTTCAGAATTATCACAGTGAAACAAATATGGAGTGATTTTCAACGCTAGAGATGAGAGCAGAGGGCCATGCCAAGAAGGAAGAATACCGATTTTCCACTCAATCAGCGTGCAATTAAATCATGGACTTAAGTGCATATTTAAATGAAAAGTTAAATGAGCTTTCAGAATACCCCCCCCCCCTCCCCCTGAGCACTATAACACTGATTGCCTATTGAAGTAAAATTCATTTGAATCGGCGGATATTCAATAGATTTTCGGTATGTGGACATTATTTGTTATGCTTTTTCCGAAAAGAAAGTTCACATTTGAAAATTATTTTTTTTAAAATGTATTTTTATGACGTCATAGCTTCTGTCTATACGCCCCGTATAGTTGTACGTGTTATAACAACCTGATCATCTGAAACCTAGATTATAATATCATATTCTGAACAGATGAAAACTGACTTAGTATAGATTACCTGGAATTTTAGCTGAATGAGTAGCGTTTGATTCTGACGTCAGGTTCGATCCTTTCAACTTGCAATTGTTGTTTTCTCCGTTTTGGATTTGCTCTTGTGACTCTGTTAACAAGATACAATAATAGTTTGAACTTGAAGGAACATCCCATGCGTGATTAAATTTTCACTAAGGACCTATTTTCAGTTTTAACAAACAAGTTTGGAAACTGGTACACGACATAGCGTTGTTAATGGGACCACTATAATAAACACTACATTGCGGAATTTCTTTCGATTTTCTGTAGAAACGATGCATACTTCGAGATAAAATAAAACGAAAACGAACTTGATTAAACGGAGAAGTTAAAGCCTAATTATAATTGAATTATAGTGTGCACATGAAGTAGTAACACAGAGTACGGTATCGTGGCCTATTACCTGATACTTTTTGTTTGACGGCACAAATAAAACATTAGATGCATGAAATCAAAGTGGAAATTATACGAGCAGCTGCATAAACTCATAAAGAACACTTTTGATGTAAAATATCTTCAAGAATTTACCGATTTTCTCCACAACAACTTTCTTGTAAACCCTTCCAAAAAAGATGCCTCTTCCCGACGCAAATTGTTGTGTTGCAATACCGAAAGTGAACGTTTTGCATGGGAATGTCATAGACATGCGCGCTGCCACTGGTGCGCTGCAAAACGGGCGTATAACGCCCCAGGACGCTTAGTTTCTTCGGGAAATAATGAAAAATGTTTGCTGAACATGTTATTATTATTCTCTGTTAATGCCGACTGTCAAATTCAATTTAAAAATTTCGAACGTTTTTCCTATGGGAATTTACATGTACGGTAATACAACCCGTTTGGTAATGCAACCCCCTGCTATACAATGCTTAGCGTTTGTGGCAGTTATGCTGATTACGCATATGGGACGGAAAATTATATTGACGATTACATGCCGCTCTAATTTCTCGAACATTCTGTTTTATATTCTTGGAGAAATTTTTAATATAAGATCGAAGTATTCGAGTTGCAGCTCATCATCACCGATAGTATCATCAAAGACCGCGATTTTTGAAGACCGGAACGACTGCTTCTCTACGTTGCATTGTGGGCTACTTGGGAACTACATGTATGATCAGGCTCAGGGGGTGTCACTCGATGTTTACTTACCGGAAGGAATACCACTGCAGGTTGCATTATGGGCTACTTGGGAACTACATAAACCAATCACAGAGCAGTTCATACGCGTCGTCACCGGATCGAGGTCAATAAAACAAGTTCATATGCATACGTCACCATGGATCTCATTGTTATCATAAGCTTTATCAAATCTAGGACAGTGCGCAGGAAAATAGGCGCGATAGTCTACGCGCTCTTTATAGCATGATGATTGGTCAAGTCTTTCTAGGTCACTACACTCCGCCATCTTGCCCATGTACAAAGTATATGGGACACGTGACTTGCGCGCGTTAAGTAAGCCTTCTAGTTATAAACGGGTTGGTTTGTTTATTCATAATTCTATGATCAGGCTACCAAATATGACCCGAGCTGTAATATGGCCACCTTGTTTATCAGCTGATTAAGCGCATTAACACAGATAATTCCGCGCAGTGAACTTCTCTTGCTTATCTATTTCATAGAAGTAGTATATAAATCAGGGGGGTGTCACTGCTGCCAGAGAGCCGCGATTTTTGGTCACCGGAAGGTACTACTACTGGTTGCATTATGGGTTACTTGGGAATTACAGTTAACCAATCACAGAGTAGTTCATACGCGTCGTCACCGGATCGAGGTCAATAAAACAAGTTCATATGCATATGTCACAATGGATACCATTGTTCTCATAAGCTTTATCAAATCTAGGACAGTGCGCAGGAAAATAGGCGCGATAGTCTACGCACTGCATAGCATGATGATTGGTCAAGTATTTCTAGGTCACTACGCGATGACGTAGAGAAGTAGTACAAGGGAGCTTCAAAAATCGTGTCACTCCGCCATTTTGCCCATGTACAAAGTCTATGGGACACGTGACTTGCGCGCGATAAGTGAGCCTTCTAGTTATAAACGGGTTGGTTTGTTTATTCATAATTCTATGATATAAATAACTAGAAGAGAATCTACGCACTGCGAGTTAATTTTCCCATAGCCTTAACACGCAGCAAACATGGCCGGTTAGGGAAACTTCATGGACTGGCTAACATGGAATGCTGGGTATTTCGTAGTCTATGATCTAAGACCCTCAATCGCATGCTAAAAATAATCCCACCACCCATAATATATAGCCTCTAACGAGATAGATCTGCACAACTGCAATGATGGCCGAGGCCTCGTGAGCAGCGATCACTGATGTTACTCAGACCCCTCTCGTTGGTCGCGCTATGTTCAGCATGCAATCGAGGGTCTCGATCCTAGACTAAACGTATCCCAGAATTCCATGTTAGCCAGTCCATAAAGTTTTCCAAGATTAGCGCGCAGTATGACCCAGGGGGGTGTCACTGCTGCCAGAGTGCCGCGATTTTTGCTCACCGGAAGAGCCTACAACTGGTTGCATTATGGGCTACTTGGGAACTACAGTTAACCAATCACAGAGTAGTTCAAACGCGTCGTCACGGGATCGAGGTCAATAAAACAAGTTCATATGCATACGTCACAATGGCTCTCATTGTTCTCATAAGCGTGATGAAATCTAGGACAGTGCGCAGGAAAATAGGCGCGATAGTCTACGCACTGCATAGCATGATGATTGGTCAAGTATTTCTAGGTCACTACGCGATGACGTAGAGAAGTAGGCTACGGGAGCTTCAAAAATCGGTTCACTCCGCCATGTTGCCCATGTACAAAGTCTATGGGACACGTGACTTGCGCGCGTTAAGTGAGCCTTCTAGTTATAAACGGGTTGGTTTGTTTATTCATACTTCTATGGTATGACCAAAGACTGTATAATTACAAGACAGATCACTAGCGGCCGCGCAGCGATGTCCCTTCCATAGAAGTATGACTCTAACACTGCCGTTGTAGAACTAGAAGGTAAACTGTATTGCCCGTAGGTACCGTACCCAATACACTGTGTACATAAAACAATGGCGGTCTGACGGTCTTGTTTACGAGCAGTATTGAACGGAGGAAGTTCGTCACAAAACTGCATTGTGGGGAAATAATATGACGAAACAATAAGAATGTGCGTAAGGCGCGCACTTTACCAAGCGCACTCACACTGTACATTTTCTATGGCAAAGATGTCATTAGCGCGTACATTTGTGATTTTGCGCGCGATGAATTTGTAAACAATTTTTGCCCTTGGCTGAGACAGTGATCCGTGTATGAAGAGCGACTCTTCTGCAAATATTGAGCAATCATAAACAGTATTTAACACAAAATGTAACTAAAAAAGTGCTCTTATTAATGGGATAGAAAAGGGCAACACAAATTGATTACGCTAGATAAGGAGGTGGTGAATATTTCACCGCTCAATGTGCTGTATTTTATTATTAAATTCCAGATCAATTTCGAAATACACAGCCTGTCATACTTGTGATGACGTTTTGTGACGTAGCTAAACTGCTTCTAATCGCATACATACCTAACCATCATGGCGGCTGAGTTTACCCCCCCTGGTCCCTTCAAACACAATGAAGATTCAAATCGAGCTTAAGAGAAAGTTGGGTACACCCAGAGGTTTGGCTACAGTACTGAATCTTGTTCATTTTTTGGAACAAATGTTCCCTTTGTTATTATGAATTTAAACAAAAGTAAGGATCAGAACGTACTTACTTAAACTCGGCAAATTCAGGCTAGTATGACGATTGAACATCAGCTTATCTCCAAGTTGGGTACACCTGGGGGACACATTGCTTTTCTAATTCAATATTGTCTTTGTATAGGTAAAAATATTTAAAAATTATAGTCGATAGCTTTTTAGAGATTTTCACTCACATTTTTGAAATAAAGAATTGTTAAATTCACAGATCTCGAACGTGCACAATAAACAGGCAATGGCATATTTGGATATTTGCATATTATCACGCACACTGTCTGGAATACACGCACCGACAAACCAATCGACTTTGTTCTTCCCAACATGATACTGCTTTGTGGAATAATTGACCAATGATAACTGCGTATGTGTGCGCATTATAAAATCGGTGCGCTTAGTCAGCTGATTTATTTCCGAAAATAGTGTTGTTGCTAGGCTAAAAATAGCCGAGTCATTCACATTAAGCCAGCAGCAACAACAACAACTGCAACAATAAATATGTGGGGAACCCCCTGTGCAATTTGCATTGTGACGTCAGGACTGTAATTGCGCGCATTAACTGAGGACATCGCGCGCTGCCCATTCACTTTGTACAATAAAATTGTCCAGTGGTCGGTCTTTCCATTAAGCGTCTTTGGTATGACCAAAGACTGTAGAATTACAAGACAGCTCACTGGCGGTCGCGCAGCGATGTCCCTTCAAACAGAATGAAGATTCAAATCGAGATAAGGAGAAAGTTGGGTACACCCAGGGGTTTGGGTACAGTACTGAATCTTGTTCATTTTAATTAATGAAAAAACATTTAAAAATTATTGTCGATGAGCTTTTTTTGAACAAATGCTCCCTTTGTTAGTATTAATTTAAACAAAAATAAGGATCAAAACGTACTTACAAAAACTCGGCAAATCAGGCTAGAATGACGATTGAACATCAGCTTATCTCCAAGTTGGGTACACCTAGGGGACACATTTTTTTGCTTATTTAATTTTGTCTTTGTTTAGTTAAAAATATTTAAAAATTATTGTCGATCGCGTTTTTGCGTTTAGAATTATAGCTGTGAGAAATATGTTTTTTGAAATTTAAAGATCTTACCGTGTAGAGAAAAAATGGCAATGGCTACTCGCGTATTTTAATGTTCATGCGCGCTCAGTCCGCGCACTGTCTTTATTTAATTCTTTATTATTGTACGCGCATCCAAGTGCGCATAACAAATTTCACGCGCGATATGCAAATTTGGGGTCATCAAACTTTATCACGTGTTTTTGAAGTTATTTTTAGTCAGGCGAAGTAAACATTGTTATTGTGACGACATAATGAAAAGCCTGCGTATCAAAGTGCGTGATAATTTTGTACATCGCGCTCTGCCCATTCACTTTGTACGGGATAATTGTACAGTGGTCGGTCTTTCCATTAAGCGTCTTTGGTACAAATGAATGGAAAATTTGTTTGCACAGGGCAGGATAAATGACACCGTTTCAGAATCTGCTCAGATTCGGCAAATTTGTCAAGTTTATACAAATATTTTGTGGATAAATGTAATCTTGAAGATTTTAAAGGGACTAAGTAACATTGTCAAAATCCTCAAAATAAAATTGTAATTCTAGCGGTTCCCTCATTCCTTGTTGTATTCATATTAACAATTAAATCATGGGGCCGGTTTCGGTTTTTAAAATTTCCCAAAGATATGTACGATCGAAGTATTCAGATAATAAAAACTCCCCCCGGAGTTTTGAAACCGTGTACAAAGTAAGTGCAGTGAGTTAGTGAATAATCACTTTGCATTTTCGCTCTTTACAATCGAAGTATTCAGATAAGAAAAACTCCGGGAGAGTTTTTCGTCTGTTAAATCATGGGGCCGGTTTCGGTTTTTAAAATTTCCCAAAGATATGTACGATCGAAGTATTCAGATAATAAAAACTCCCCCCGGAGTTTTGAAACCGTGTACAAAGTAAGTGCAGTGAGTTAGTGAATAATCACTTTGCATTTTCGCTCTTTACAATCGAAGTATTCAGATAAGAAAAACTCCGGGAGAGTTTTTCGTCTGTTAAATCATGGGGCCGGTTTCGGTTTTTAAAATTTCCCAAAGATATGTACGATCGAAGTATTCAGATAATAAAAACTCCCCCCCGGAGTTTTGAAACCGTGTACAAAGTGAGTGCAGTGAGTAAGTGAATATCACTCTTTTATTGGAAAAGGTTTATCATTTATCAAGAAAACGGACATTTGAAATCATGTAAATAGGGGGGCCATATTACGGCACCCTCTTTCAATATGATTTAGCGGAGCGAAATGCAAATCGCCATTAGGGGACAATTACGATCGCAGTCGGCAAATAAGGTATCGCATTGTCTTCATCTTCATTTGAAGTTCATTCTTGACGGATTTTGTGGCCTCTTCAAAGATTTTTTTTTTCAGATATCGGTTGTTAAACATTATGGGGGCCATATTCGGACACCGCATCATACCGATCACAGAGCCGTTCATAGCGTCGTCACCGGATCGAGGTCAAGAAAACAAGTTCATATGCATACGTTATGATGGATCCCATTGTTCTCATAAGCGTGATAAAAACTAGAACAGTGCGCAGGAAAATAAGCGTGCTAGCAAAGACTGTAGAATTACAAGACAGATCACTAGCGGCCGCGCAGCGATGTCCCTTCAAACAGAATGAAGATTCAAATCGAGCTTAAGAGAAAGTTGGGTACACCCAGAGGTTTGGCTACAGTACTGAATCTTGTTCATTTAAATTCATGAAAAAACATTTAAAAATTATAGTCGATAGCTTTTTTGGAACAAATGTTCCCTTTGTTAGTATTAATTTAAACAAAAGTAAGGATCAGAACGTACTTACTTAAACTCGGCAAATTCAGGCTAGTATGACGATTGAACATCAGCTTATCTCCAAGTTGGGTACACCTGGGGGACACATTGCTTTTCTAATTCAATATTGTCTTTGTATAGGTAAAAATATTTAAAAATTATAGTCGATAGCTTTTAGAGATTTTCACTCACATTTTCTAAATAAAGAATTGTTAAATTCACAGATCTCGAACGTGCACAATAAACAGGCAACGGCATATTTGGATATTTGCATATTATCACGCACACTGTCTGGAATATACGCACCGACAAACCAATCGACTTTGTTCTTCCCAGCATGATACTGCTTTGTGGAATAATTGACCAATGATAACTGCGTATGTGTGCGCATTATATTTATTTCCGAAAATAGTGTTGTTGCTAGGCTAAAAATAGCCGAGTCATTCACATTAAGCCAGCAGCAACAACAACAACTGCAACAATAAATATGTGGGGAACCCCCTGTGCAATTTGCATTGTGACGTCAGGACTGTAATTGCGCCCATTAACTGAGGACCAGGGGGGTGTCACTGCTGCCAGAGTGCAGCGATGTTTGCTCACCGGAAGAGCCCACAACTGGTTGCATTATGGGCTACTTGGGAACTACAGTTAACCAATCACAGAGTAGTTCAAACGCGTCGTCACGGGATCGAGGTCAATAAAACAAGTTCATATGCATACGTCACAATGGCTCCCATTGTTCTCATAAGCGTGATGAAATCTAGGACAGTGCGCAGGAAAATATGCGCGATAGTCTACGCACTGCATAGGCATGATGATTGGTCCAGTATTTCTAGGTCACTACGCGATGACGTAGAGAAGTGGGCTACGGGAGCTTCAAAAATCGGTTCACTCCGCCATGTTGCCCATGTACAAAGTCTATTGGACACGTGACTTGCGCGCGTTAAGTGAGCCTTCTAGTTATAAACGGGTTGGTTTGTTTATTCATACTTCTATGCTGAGGACATCGCGCGCTGCACATTCACTTTGTACAAGAAAATTGTCCAGTGGTCGGTCCATAGAAGTATGAATAAACAAACCAACCCGTTTACGGTCTTTCCATTAAGCGTCTTTGGTGCTAGTTTACGCGCTTCACAGGATGATAAACCAGGGGGGTGTCACTCTGCCAGAGTGCCGCGATTTTTGATCATCGAAAGGAATAGGCGCGATAGTCTACACGCACTTCATAGCATGATGATTGGTCAAGTCTTTCTAGGTCACGACGCGATGACGTCTAGTGGTATTCCTTTTGTGCTTCAAAAATCGGTTCACTCCGCCATGTTGCCCATGTACAAAGTCTATGGGACACGTGACTTGCGCGCGTTAAGTGAGCCTTCTAGTTATAAACGGGTTGGTTTGTTTATTCATACTTCTATGTGATAAACGGGTTGGTTTGTTTATTCATAATTCTATGGATTGGTCCAGTCTTTCTAGGTTAGTACGCGATGACGTAAAGAAGCAGTCATTGGAGGCTTCAAAAATCGCGCCACTGTTGTTTATAATAGGAATTATTGGGGGGGGGGGGCGATATGAATCTAACCCAGGTAGCAAGCCAACGTTGGTCCAACGTTGGACCAACGTTGTCCATTTTTTTCGGCAACGTTGGTCCAACGTTGTCCGGCAACGTTGGACCAACGTTGCTTGCGTACGCCCAAACAACGCTGCTCCAACGTTGGCGAAAACAAAATACCAACGTTGGATCAACGTTGGTCCATCGTTGGAAAGTTGTCATTTGTCAACGTTGGACCAACGCTTTTCCAACGTTGATCCAAGGTTGGTATTTTGTATTCGCCAACGTTGGAGCAGCGTTGGTTGGGCGTACGCAAACGTTGATCCAACGTCAAAGCAACATGTGTCCAACAAGCATCCACCATATTTCCAACAAGCATCCAACATGTCTCCAACACTCATCCAACAAGCATCCAACATGTCTCCAACAAGCATCCAACATGTCTCCAACAAGCATCCAACGTTGGTCCAGCGTAATTCACCAACATTTCTCCAACGTTGGTCCAACGTTGATCCAACGTTGGTCCAACGTTGGTCCAACATTGGACCAACGTCTCACCGTACTAAAAAAATTAAATTAATATTCATATGACACGCCTATTGGTGATATCTAGAACATCCTATCCTAGCTTTCCCTTTACCTAAGACTAACCCTAACCCTATTCCTAGTCCTATCCATATAGTCCTATTCCTATTCCTACACTCACTACATCTACATCATCCACTCAGCTTTATATAACCTAGCTTCTGTGTTAATATTTGTTTGATGGTTGGTATTTCGATAAAGTTGAATGTTTGGATAAAGTTTTAAGAATTTACACAAATACATCATGGAAACAAACCTTTAGAATGTTTTTGTAGATAAATAACTTACATATATTTCAAATAATGAGTAAATAATAACATTGGATTCATTCTGAACAATCAAATAACATGATTATTAATGCTTTTTGCAGTCAATGATAACCACTCATGAATATTCATGAATAATAACCAACGTTCATCCAACGTTGAACCAACGTTGATCCAACGATGGCATACATCCTGCTTTTAGCAGCTAATTTTAAATCCTTTTATTATGCAAGGGGGTTTTGAACACCTGTGCTACGAGTAAAAAAATTACCTTTTCTAACATAACAGCTACATGTAGTGAACAACAGATGTGAAATGTTGGATTCTCGTTGGATTAACGAACGTTTCACTGTGGGTTACCGATGTCGATCCAACGTTGGTGTTGTAATATAATACAAGTAGGCGAAATGCCATGTGTAACTCTGGCATAACAATAATAAATACTGGTAAATTACAAACTTGAGTGTCAGGGTAGACTACCCGACACCCAGAAGATGGAACCAGGGGATTATTCTGCCCCTTTCGTACGGTTGTCATCCCCTATGTAAGACCGACATTTACCTTTATTTATGCAAAATGGTTTAACGTGCTAGTGCCAGGGTGGACTACCCAACGCCTAGATGATACCAAGGGATTATTCTGCCCTAAATGGTATTCATCTCTATCACAAATCTAATCTATCCGGGGGTCTGAGAGTAGACGTCGAAGTGGGTAGCGCCTGTCACGTTCTTGCGAGGGCGGCTTCACCTCACTCCAGCACGCTTCTGGGAACTCCGTTTCCTCGTTTACTGGAACATGGATGTTACCTTCAGGTGCGCGACGCTTCTTTAGATGATGTCTGTTCCGGCGATACCGCCCACCTTTCTCACTCTGGATGTGGTACGAGCGGGGCGTTGAATCTTGAGTTGTCACTACGCCAGGTTTCCATTCTTTTCCCACTTGGTAGTACACACGTTCTCCAGACTTCAACACCGGCAGCGACTTGGCACCCTGATCATAGTATCGCTTCTGCCTCTTCTGGAGCTCTTTCTTCCTACTAGCTATGCACCGTTGATAACGAACAGTACAGTTCTCAATAAAGCGTTTTCTGGATGGTATATCCGGTCACACATCAACCGTGAAGCTCGCCTCCCAAAATGGATTCAAATTAGCATTTCTACAACACAGGTCATGGCGAATCGAATCAGACATACAGTCACTTTCACTTCAGACACCATGTTGTAATATAATACAAGTATAGGCACACGAGTATAGTTGAAAGCTTACTTTATTAACTGCTTGTAGATCGATGGCCCAACTCATACATGGTCTCTTGACACCCGATAATATACATATCGATCCTATATGGTAATTCACCGGGGATGGCGCACTTCTATTTATGATTGTAATTCTCCTTGAGTCCGCTCATTACTGTTGGTCTAACGAGGTTGTCCAACGTCTTTTTCACTGCGAATTACCGATGTTGATCCAACGTTGGTCCAACGAGATTGTCCAACGTCTTTTTCACTGCGAGGTACCGATGTTGATCCAACGTTGGTCCAACAAGATTGTCCAACGTCTTTTTCACTGCGAGTTACCGATGTTGGTCCAGCGTTGCTCCAACGAGATTGTCCAACGTCAATTTCACTGCGAGTTACCGATGTTGGTCCACCGTTGGTCCAACGAGATTGTCCAACGTCCATTTCACTGCGAGTTACCGATGTTGTTGGTCCAACGTTGGTCCAACGAGATTGTCCGACGTCTTCTTCACTGCGAGTTACCGATGTTGGTCCAACGTTGGTCCAACAAGATTGTACAACGTCCATTTCACTGCGAATTACCGATGTTGGTCCAACGTTGGGCTAACAAGATTGTCCAACGTCTTTTTCACTGCGAGTTACTGATGTTGGTCCAACGTTGGTCCAACGAGATTGTCCAACGTCTTTTTCACTGCGAGTTACCGATGTTGATCTAACGTTGGTCCAACGAGATTGTCCAACGACTATTTCACTGCAAGTTACCGATGTTGGTGCAACGTTGGTCCAACGAGATTGTCCAACGTCCATTTCACTGCGAGTTACCGATGTTGGTCCAACGTTGGTCCAACAAGATTGTCCGACGTCTTTTTCACTGCGAGTTACCGATGTTGGTCCAACGTTGGTCCAACAAGATTGTCCAACGTCCATTTCACTGCGAGTTACCGATGTTGGTCCAACGTTGGTCCAACGAGATTGTCCGACGTCTTTTTCACTGCGAGTTACCGATGTTGGTCCAACGTTGGTCCAACAAGATTGTCCAACGTCCATTTCACTGCGAGTTACCGATGTTGGTCCAATGTTGGTCCAACGAGATTGTCCAACGTCTTTTTTACTGCGAGTTACCGATGTTGGTCCAACGTTGGTCCAACGAGATTGTCCAACGTCTTTTTCACTGCGAGTTACCGATGTTGATCCAACGTTGGTCCAACAAGATTGTCCAACGTCCATTTCACTGCGGGTTACCGATGTTGGTCCAATAAGATTGTCCAACGTCTTTTTCACTGCGAGTTACCGATGTTGGTCCAACGTTGGTCCAACGAGATTGTCCAACGTCTTTTTCACTGCGAGTTACCGATGTTGATCCAACGTTAGTCCAACGAAATTGTCCAACGTCTATTTCACTGCGAGTTAACGATGTTGATCCAACGTTGGTCCAACGAGATTGTCCAACGTACATTTCACTGCGAGTTACCGATGTTGGTCCAACGTTGGTCCAACGAGATTGTCCAACTTCTTTTTCACTGCGAGTTACCGATGTTGGTCCAACGTTGATCCAACGAGATTGTCCAACGTCCAACGGGTTCCAACGAGTTTGCAAGTTTCCGACGTTGGTCCAACGTTGGCTTGCTACCTGGGAATTTAGGGGCTTCAACCCTAATGTCATTCAGTTGGTCTTAGGGAAGCCCTGTTTTTAAATAATGGGATTTTACCTTGTATGCAATTTGGGGCTCCGACCAGAACGAGGCCTACACACACATTTTCTTGCAGGGGGCCGTACCCTTAAATAGCGAAGGACTTTTGGAGCCACGGTAGAGCATAAAAACCGATTGTCTACATTAGATTATATCATTTGACAAAGTATTGCAGCGGCATACGAAACGTCATGATCTTTTAGATTCCTAGTTTGACCATACATTGCGAGACAAACGAATATCACTAGCGATATTATTTCCGATACTATATCCGCAATTGATTATATATTTACTATTATTGATTGAACATACGGGCGCCTTGCCCTGAAATTGATACGTAGATATGAGCGTTGTAGCAAGAAGGTGGCTCTGTTCCACCGTGGGTTGGGATCAGCCGTTGGGGGCCGGTTTGGTCGGGGTAGTGTCATGGCGACGTATCGTACGCTGGTTCGGCAGGCGGGCCGCACCAGTGTTCCGTTGATTGGTTGAGTGCCCGTGTGCACCGGCCAATAGACGCGGTCCGTTGCTGACCTATCAGGAACGCACTCGCTCGTGCGAGAGTGTGTTTTGGAGCCACGGTAGAGCATAAAAACCGATTGTCTACATTAGATTATATCATTTGACAAAGTATTGCAGCGGCATACGAAACGTCATGATCTTTTAGATTCCTAGTTTGACCATACATTGCGAGACAAACGAATATCACTAGCGATATTATTTCCGAGACTTTATGGTGTATGCCATATTCATGTAGCTTATGTTGGCAATCATCCATAGCATGTTTAGCTGTTTCTTTCTGTGTGAAATGCAAGTCACAGATGCGGTCGTCCTATAATTCGCAACTTGCGTCTCATAACAGAATATAAAAAAACATTAATTCTATGTAAAAGGAATCTTGATAGATTTTCAAAGAAGGTCCGAAATAGTTCATTCTGACTTTTAATGAAAGATGCACGTGAGTATTGGTTCTTTCTGAGATTTTCGTTGAGGTTCTCGTTTGGTCTTGAATCCATGTGAGAGTAAACTTAGCTGCCGGTATTCTGAAGTCGTGTTTAAGTCCTGTTTAACTATATAGTTGTCTGAAGTATACGTGCACCTGTAGCGACTCATAATTCGCACTTGACCCCGACCTTCATTATTTAAACCTGTTAAACCTGTTATAACCAGTATTGTATCTCCCAGTATTTTTCCATAATTTACTCATTTATATTCATATATTCATTACCACGTGTGTTCACCATCCAATCGCGCACCGTGATTTCACCGATCGCGCACTCCAATTCCACGTGTTTTTCATCAGTTTTCTTCACTCCTTGCAACATCTTAAGTCGAGTCAACAACAACACTCGTTTTCTCTCTCCGCCGTCGAGACCCTTCTGTGGCGTGAATATTCCATCATGTCACAGCACCTTTCACGCCGACCCCAGCGGACTGGATGGTTTCTAGTGGTACGATGTAATCTCTGCCGTCTTGTGCCACTGATTCACCACTGGGAGCTTCCACGTCACGATACGCACCGGGCAGTTCTGGCATACTCACTACACCAGCTCGATTCACCGTAGCTGACATCCACACAGCTCGATTCACCGTAGCTGACATCTCCCGCATCATCTTCTTCATTTCTCGTCTCGACCGCGACTCGCGAGCGTCAACATCTTCACGTCGAGCGTACTCATCAGCGTCGTCATCGCGCACTTCGTGGTTCTTCAATCACGGCATCGTCAAGTCTCCGCATCATCATCGCGTGCAGCCCCTTCCTTCGTTACAACAAACTCGCTCACACTTTTCGGACTTTAGCCAACATTCATTGTAAGCAATTATTTACCCGCATTTATTTATTGTCATGCTTATTTTATCATCGTATACTGGCCATGTATCTTCGTGCAATATCAAATGATTCCAATCCCGTTTATTCATTATCGTCATCCTTATTTCATATGCAACCACATCTGATGTGATGTGATTATTTATTTCTTCATTAAACAAACGAAAAGGGAATTCACTTTCTTTCTTGTTTTATTTTCGTCAACCTTGTTTCCTTGTAGCTAAAATATAAATAGTTTTACGTTGTGTGATGAACACGCATTATAATCTGTATTCACAATCTACACCCACACTTACGTATTTCTAAACACCCTCCAAAATGTCAAATAAGAATTTCATGAATTTTCCTTGAAATTTTCCTTGGTCCGAAGTAAAATATCCAGCTTGTAAGAGCAAAAATCGCGTCACTCCGCCATCGTGCCCATGTACAAAGTCTATTGGACACGTGACTTGCGCGCGATACGTCGGCCTTCTAGTTATAAACCATAGAATTATGAATAAAGAAACCAACACGTTTATAACTAGAAGGCCGACTTATCGCGCGCAAGTCACGTGTCCAATAGACTTTGTACATGGGCAAGATGGCGGAGTGACGCGATTTTTGAAGCTTCCGAGGAATACCACTAGACGTCATCGCGTAGTGACCTAGAAAGACTTTACCAATCCATAGAATTATGAATATACAAACCAACTCGTTTATTACCAATCATCATGCTATGAAGTGCGTAGACTCTCGCTTATTTTCCTGCACACTGTCCTAGATTGTATCACGCTAATGAGAACAATGGGATCCATGGTGACGTATGGATATGAACTTGTTCTTTTGACCTCGATCCGATGACGACGCGTATGAACTGCTCTGTGATTGGTTTATTTAGGTCCCAAGTAGCCCATAATGCAACCGGCAGTGGTATTCCTTCCGGTGACCCAAAATCGGGGTAACTTTGGCAGAGTGACACCCCCCTGCGAGGAATACCCACTTAAAATTAAACAAGTGTTAAGTGAACCATGTATAATATAATCGATTTATATAGTGACTAATATGTGTGCTTTACAATGATACCCGGCAAGAGACCGCTAACCATGCTAACAGGTATTGAAACACTGAGCCAGCACGCGTACCAAGGGACCAGCTTAATATATTCCGATCAAACTGTACATTCACAGCCCATATCACCAACACAAACATACACATAGTAAAATTACAGAGAACGGATAGGGACAAATAGTGAATCGAGATCATACATAAATTAGTATTATAGTTCAGGTATACATGCATGTTTTCAAGGAAATTCTCACATGTGGGGTGGAACACCTGCACTAGGTTAATAAGGAGCTGTATTGTGGTGCATGGTGCAGTTGCACGTGGGATCGTATAGGTTTTCCTATTTAGTCGTAAGGATGGGAATTTAGTGTATTTTTTTTTGTAGGCTGCCAGTGGGGAAATATAAAGGGCATTTAAATGACAACTGTTAAATTGAAAGTTAAGTAGAGAAAAGTGAAGGGGATGGGGCCATCCCACCCGTGTGATAATATCAGATGGAATGAAGTATGAAGAAAAGGGTCATAATTACCCGCCATATTATACTCGAGATCTATTTTCACTGTGAGCATGGTGAGCAAGGGCATTTCTTCCACAGCGTAGAGAGAAGGCACGTAGTAACAACTAGTGGATGGTGTATCACCGTGATTCGATCTATCATCAGCCACGGAGGCGTCACAGATGATGTCAAACTTCTTCATGTCCAGGAGTAGCTCTCGCTTTTTTTGCGATAAGCGGTTCCAGATGTGATATACAAGACCGTGTTTAAGGCGACCTTCTGATTTAAGCCTGTTCCATTGTTTTGGCAGAGCTGGGCTCTAATATATACAAATGCACAAACAGACATATACATATTAACAATGATATCAGTACGAATATTATACTTATTTAATCCAAATACTTATTGCTATGTTATTTCGAAAGTAGCTATTAAGCCAATTAAACTAAAAAATGGGTGAGGAACAGGTTTTCGAAATTGCTGCCGAGTGTGACAAGCAGACTCTCATTGGTAATTTCATCGTACTTGTACTGTATTCATGTTATTGGCGTCGGTAAAAACTACTTTTCGCACTTGAATTCATGACACAATAATAAAAGAACACACACATTCGTCAACTTATTAACGTATTCATATAAACCCCTCAAAAAAAGTTCGGAAACTCAACTTTGATCGATTGTATCACTTTTATTGTCAAATTGTATTTTTTCCTTTTAGTGTCATTGGAATGCATGATGATTTCCCTTTGAAATGGTACATTATTTGTCATTCATTTCAAATCAGGGAATACGCAGTGCGTTTCAGAATGGAGGACGGTCAGAAGTCAAATGTCGCAAAACGGGCCGAAAGTATTCAGTTGGGAAATTTGACTCTTGTGCCCTATTTTTTAATGTTCAAGTTGTATCGAAGATTGTAGCGTGTTCAAATGATTTAAACTTATCAAATTTGGTATCATTTTAAAGCCCATGTGTCTATCTTTTCAATACGGTTACGCCCGTAACAATTTTATTAACATGTTACGTATTGTACAGCTGAACATGGGGAGGGCCGAAAGGGAAATGTTGCAAAATGCATTTCTTTTTGTGAAATTGAAGGCATTGCATCGAAAAACGACTATTGGAGGGATGTTTTAGGGTTTTAAATTGCATAATCATCAGTAAATTTAGTATCATGTGAAAGCGTGTTTATTTTTCTTTAAAATCATGTCTCACCTGTAATAATTATGCTATTGGGGTGTGTGCAGTAAAACCGGATATGGGGGTCTATAAATGCTATGAATTTAAGACCATGGCTTCTTGTTTCAAGATTCCGGTAAGATATTGTTGTATTAATCATAACTCTATCATCATTACGTTTTGCACTATCGGAAAGCTCGTTAATTTACCTTTAATATGATGTCTCATTTGCAATGATTATGCTGAATGTGAGTGTGTAATACAGGAAACTCACAAACTTGATGTATTGAAAATGCTTCAAATTTCTCTAAACCTACGCAAACTGGCCAGAACTGGCATATTAGCGCCCTCTTCGACCGTGTAGGTATGCCTTTATTACCACGTATCAAACGGTAGAAAGTCGACCTAGCAACGTGTCATTTTGAGCCCCATACATTTAGAGGTACTACACACACCTCAAGCACATAACCACTATGAATAGGGCATTATTTCATTGACAAATTAACACGCTTTAACATAATGTTGAATTTCATAATGATTATGTAAAGTAAAGTACTAAGATATCCCCACAAAAGTCGTTTTTGGATGCAACGCCTTCAATTTCACAAAATCAAATGCATTTTGCTTACATTTTGCTGTCAATCCTCCCAAATATTCACCTTAATTGTACCTACCCGGCTTTCATAATTATTCCAAGTGAGGTGTCATTGGAAAGATAATTAAACAGGCTTTTGTCTGATACCATATTCAACAGTATGTCTTCATTGACAAGATATTCATCGTCGAAAGAATTTGAACTTGAGAAAGACCGTGATATGGGTGTCAGACCTTCCAACTGAAGTTTGTTGGCGCATTTTGTGACATTTCACTTCTGACTTTCCCCCATTCTCAAGTATACTGCGCATACCTCGTGCTCGTGATGCTTACGAATTTGGTATCATTTTAAAGAGGTATACACACCCTTTCAAGTGATACCAAATAAAACCATTATGATTTCTTGATAAAATAGATATAATCGATCAAACTTGAGTTTCCGAACTTTTTTTGAGGGGTTTAGATCTGAACAAAAATGTACTGATGTAATGTACAAACAACTATTGCCGTGTATGACGTTAAGATCGGTCGGCGGGTATGATGTCAACGATTCCCGTAAATTCATCAAGTGCAAACGGTTACATTTCGTTCATTCGCTGGATATTTTTCCGCTGGATGTCTTCAGTGCTCATTTCTTCGTATCACCTGCTTCTATTGGAAATCAGATCATTCTAGGGTAGAATTCACTGTTAAAAATACATGTATCTTAGGAGTTTCGAGGTTTCGAGTTTCGAGGTTTAGGCGCGTTGTCAGTCAAAAGCGCCGCGGCTTGCATGTGCTTACCTGATAATCCCACTTTGTGTGCCATTTACCTGATAATCTCTCTGGTGGCCGAAAGCTGAAACTGAATGATTCACGTCTTTCAAAAGACAAGACGAAAGACAATCCGGGTGAGTATGCTCATAGTGGCGCATGGAACGCAATATCGATCCGTCTTTTTATAGCGCTTCCCAGGTCGAAATTCCCATAGAACCAAAACCCATAGAAACTCTAAGCCTATTGGTTTCTTTGGGTTTATATGGGTTTCAGTGAGGGAAAGTGGAACATGGGTTTTAATTGTTTCTATGGGTTTCCATTGGTTTTGATTCTATTGGAATTTCGACCGGGAAATGTCTATGGGTCCTATAGTAACCCATATAAACCCATACAGACCCATAGGATTGCCGTATGGATTTCTTATGGGTTTCTATGTGATATTTGACTTGGGAAAAGCTTCCGTATTGCATTAAAAGTGCATAAATAGCCCTTTTAGAGCGTATACATCGATGTGGGGGTATGTTGTTGAGGGTCAACATTTGTTCTCAAAGTCGCGTTTTTTTTTTTTTTTTTTTTTTTTCTTGCTCGGCGAAATTTGGAAATGAACAAAGTAGTGCTTGTAAATACAATGTGTTCGCAGGCACGCCATATCGAGCAGATACGATGAACAAGTATTTTCGATACTGTTAAACCCAGGTCGAAATTCCTATAGAACCAACACCCATAGGAAACCCATATAAAGCCATAGGCCTATTGGTTTTTATGGGTTTTTAATAGGGAACGTGGAACATGGATTTGTATGGGTTAGTATGGGTTTTGATTCTATGGGAATTTCGACCTGGGAAATGTCTATCGGTCCCAAAAACCCATAGGAAACCCATAGAGACAAATGAATTGTCCTATGGGTTTCCTATAGGTTTCCATGGGAATTTCGACTTGGGTTACCACTCGCCAAGCCATAGACAATGACCACCCTAGCTAGATAATCGTATTTTGTTCTTGGATAAATGAGAAAGTCGAAGGACAAGCCGGGCCGCTGCGTATTTAGGGATTAAGAATGCTAAATATAGAGTACAAGTCACTGTCATATTTTCATGGAAGAGACGGGGGAATCCGCCGCCGGATTTAGTTTACCTTCTCCCGCCGAAACACAAATTGAAAATAATCGCCATGATTTCGCGCTATATAGAGACTCTATCTTGTCTTTTAAAAAGACGTGATCAAAATTGGATTCTCCGGTAACTCCATGAAAACCGCGGTGCTTTTGA
Source organism: Echinarachnius parma (assembly GCA_037951105.1). NCBI lineage: Eukaryota > Metazoa > Echinodermata > Echinoidea > Clypeasteroida > Echinarachniidae > Echinarachnius > Echinarachnius parma. The sequence goes on along the minus strand of JBAMJV010001667.1, from coordinate 22,109 downwards.
CTGACAACACGCCCTAGAGGGCGCTTTACTACATATTTGGTGTACGTAATGAAGTAAAAATGTGCGGTAAAAGTAAAACCTGACAAAGTAAGAAAGAACAACGTTTGATGAAAATATGTTCGGAAAAGGATGAAATATCCATCAATATATTCGATTCGAATAAATGATGGGGCCAAACTTTATTCAATAATTTGAAAACCTTTTTTAAATCATACACTTTAAAATTAAAATTGGCTTTACAACCATTATTGATGACCTATCTATTGAAGACTTATTTTGAGAAAATTATTACATTCACAATGTTTGATGATTTGTTGTTGTTGAAATTTCAGGCGTCTGGAGGAAGCCCTTCAAAGGAATCATAAATACAATAAGAATGTTGAGGCGCATACTCACGATGTCGTTGCGAACATACACTGTGATGATTTCTCCGATCAGCCACAGCGCGTCTGGAATCACGAGGTTTCTGAGAGAGGCCTTTCCCTCAATGACGTCACCGTAGTAGATGATGCTGCCGAGATCGTGACAGAATCTCAGTAACGTCCCGAGGTCCTCGTCGATGCCAAGTGGTTTGGTCATTTCTTTTACCTGAACGTCATTGGAAAGAAACAACGACACAATCATGACATTAAATCCATTTTTTTTTTCAATTTAATTCAATTCAAAATGTATTAAACAAATTAAAGAATACAAAATAACTACTATAGCAGGATTTCTTTGAGCATTTTTAAAGTAATGTTTGGGGGCAGATATTCAAACTGTGTGAACTTCTTGCAGTTTGGTAGAAGTAAAAGGGGTCTAACAGAAAAGCTTCATTTACTATAAAACACCAAAAGTGGATTTAGCGCCTTTTTGTACTCGGCTCTTCATATGAAACAATTATAATTCGGAGTGAAATATAGGTTAGCCCCGTATTCGATAATTCAAGAATAAATATGTTGATATAGCCTACATTAAAATATAACATTGTATGTCATTGTTTTGATGATCTCTTGAGATAACAAGTCATTATTTCAACCATACACCACATACATGTTTGTTCGATGAGAAATTGTCAGGCGTCCGGGGCGTTTAAAAATTGAAACTGTGCAATCTGTTTTTACTCTCTTTTCCAATAAAATTAGATAAAAGCCATGATTTAAATTGATTTGGGAGGGGTCCCATGACACCCCCCCCCCCCGACCACTACGCCAGTGCACACACACACACACACACACACACACACACACGCTCACACACACACACACACACACCCTATTTCATTTTCGGATTAACGATCCCTAATTCATTTTCGGAATTACGAACCTTCGGAATAACGAACCCGATTTCATATTAGGAATAGCGAACCTTCGGAATAACGAACCTTCGGAATAAAGAACCTTCGGAATAACGAACCCGATTTCATTTTAGGAATAGCGAACCTTCGGAATAACGAACCTTCGGAATAACGAACCTTCGGAATAATGCAACAAATGTTCGGATTAACGAACCCTATTTCATTTTCGGATTAACGAACACTCAGGTATAGGAAATTTGCGTGTTCGGAATAACGAACCTTCGGAATAACGAACCTTCGGAATAACGAATCTTCGGAATAAAGAACCTTCGGAATAACGAACCTTCGGAATAACGAACCCGATTTCATTTTAGGAATAGCGAACCTTCGGAATAACGAACCTTCGGAATAACGAACCTTCGGAATAATGCAACAAATGTTCGGATTAACGAACCCTATTTCATTTTCGGATTAACGAACACTCAGGTATAGGAAATTTGCGTGTTCGGAATAACGAACCTTCGGAATAACGAACCTTCGGAATAACGAATCTTCGGAATAATGAACCGCACCCAGGTGGACAACCTCGCGATCAAGCTACTGGAAGTTCACAAAACGCGTACAAACGATTTAACCCATAATGTATGCTAATAGCGCCTCAAATCCTTAGGGTTCTTGAAGGTTTGTCTCTGCTATTTTCACAATTACACTAAAAAGCATTATGATATCATCACATTGCTTCGGATTTGTGTTCTGTAGAGTCGTGTGCATCTTTTGATACCAAATTTGACTGCATAATATATTCCGTTAATGTGTCACTTGTCATTTTAAGTCCCGTGTTATACAAAGGACTTGAAATTGCACGTTCAGTTATATACAAAAACGTATTGAAATGTTCAAGATATTTAAAATGTTACAAAATTTGTATTTGAATTTCTTCAAATGACATTCAATTTAATTTGTGAAAGTTCTTAAAATGATATTAACGAGAAAAAAATAAAACAATAAAAGACATAACAAATTCAAAACAATAAAATACATAAGAATATGAGTTCTTAATACCTCACAATACGAACAACAATCTCAACATTCCTTTCTAGGACTACCAACAGTCCTTTCTAGGACTATCAACAGTCATTTTTAGGACTATCCTAGAAAAAATACCAACAGTCTTTTTCAGGACTATCCCAATAGTCCTTTTCAGGACTATCCCAACAGTCTTTTCTAGGACTACCAATTGTCTTTTTTTGGACTCTCCTAGACAGAATACGAACAGTACTTTTCAGGACTAAACCAAGTCTTTTCTAGGACTACCAACAGTCCTTTTTAGGACTATCCTAGCAAGGATAAAAATCAGTCCTTTTCAGGACTCACCAATCCTTCGCTCTTACATGGTGCAACTGCAAACCACACGTATTATTATAATAGAGGTACAAAATGTTAAATAATGAAATGTGCATAATGTAGAATAGGGAAATATATATTGAGTATAGAGTTCAAATATATAATAAGCCTTAATATACAATATAAACAAATTCATAAAGTGATTTTCTTACTAATAACAGTTTAATGATATATCTGACAAAAATGCACTTATATCCTGTTTTTATGTGTGTTACGTATTTTGCCAATATTAACATTGAACTAATACAGAAGTCAGCAATGAGTGTAAATATTTTGTAGGTGTACCCTGTAGGGAAAGATAAGGGAAAATAATGAATTATTGTTTCAACAAGTCCACACAATTATAAATTGTATTTGACTCATACAAATGTTGATTGGACAAGAAGTACACACATGTCTATCATGAATGAGCAATTAACATTAAAAACGACATAGCCTGTGAACTATACTGTTTGAATCCGTGACATTGCATACTTGTTATTGATGGTGACCTAACCTCCTATGGAGAAGCATGTTCTTTATTGGGATAAGATCTTCAAGAGGGATCACTATTAAACAGCTTGTGTATGGCAGCTTTTCAATGATTTGAATCCTCGAACTGGTCAAGTTGATGTTTAAACAGCTATGGTTATATCAGGTGACTGTACATGTCTCCAGGGCAGTTCCTTTGTTAGCTGTCAACTGCGCAACATCTGTGGTTGAAGAACTACATGACTGTATGTACTACCATTTGTAATCTTAGACTTATACCATTTTATCGAGCACATCATTGATACTCCTTAGCGAATGATGTACTTCACGGAAATGTGTATGTTCTTAAAGGGTGACTAAATTAAAAACGCATGTTGACTTTGGTTGATCTATAATAATGAATACATCACATATCTGTTGACATGATTTGATGTACATTTTTGTCATATCTTTTATATTATGTTTTCTATTACTTTTTTTTCTACCTGCTCAACTTCACCCCTAAAAAAAACCCGCCAGAAGCTATTGACTTTTGTGACATCATAATTCCATTCAACCATCAGCCAGCTAGATAAACAAAAGACATTGGTATGTCCACTGACCACCTGTTTACAATAGCATTGCATGTTTTATACAATGCCCACTCACCATGAAAACAAGGGTTTCAATGAAAACATCCATTGCTAATGCAATAAGGTAATCAGTGGGTGAGAACATATATTTTGTTTATGTTTATCTAGCTGATCGATGGTTGAATGGTATTGTGATGTCAGAAAAATCAATGGTGGAGGCTTTTTTTAGGGATGGATCTTAGCAGGTAGAATACAAATAATAGAAAAAATAGTATACAAAATATGACAAAAATGTAAACAAATAGTCAACAGATATGTGATGTATTCATTATTATAGATTTTAATTAAGTCACCCTTTAAATGACGTTTAGTTTTAGAGGGAAATCATTCATAAAAAATGCTGAAGTTTACATCAGCATTATCCACAATTATAGTATAGGGTATTTAAAATTTGTGAAAATACCATGCTAGCCTTGATAATGATTTTACCCCCTTCCTTTAATACAATTTTGGAATGTAACTAGACTTATACCATGTATACTTGCACTAGTAATCTTTCATTTCTTTCCTGCAAGTGATACCGTCAGTGTCATGTGTAAAAGTGGATTTACATGTTCTTGCTGTTGATTGGATTACATTTTATTGCCCTTCTTTTTTCTAACAATTAGAAGTTATTGAGCTTTTTAAGGGTGTCATCTAATCACATTAAAAATACTCGTCCCAAAGACATGTCAGCTTTGATACCTGTTTATTTTGGCTCTGTATTTAGCACTATTTCCAAACGAGGTCGATGTACCTTTGTATCCCCAGCCCCCTATTATGACACTGAGTGCAGCTTTGTAATGTAATATGCGACGATGCATAACAACAAAATCACTTTTTTGGAATTGTAAACATGATTGTTTTGTTATTTTATGTATCTTTTTAGACCTGAAAATAGTTCCAAGGGCCTAACATGGATTATGAAGATTTTGCTTGTAAGGAATAGCTATGATTGTAAACATAATACATTTCATATTCGTGGACTTGGTGTGAACGGTAGGAAGGGCACATGCCTTCCACATATGAGGTCCCGAGTTCGGAACCAGACAGTGCCCATAAGGATGGAACATGATTCACATACAAAGTGTCAGGCTGGAGGACTTCCATGTGAGCGCTCTGTGCGATGGATTGATTGCAGCATGTATCCAATGACTGGGGGTAAAAATAAAGATGCACCGCGATCGTCTAACGACAGAACGTTCGCTATATCATAACATACATTTTACCATTATAATTATTACAATTATTCGTATGTTGTTTTATCATTTGTTTTGCCAGTGTATTGTTTTTTATCATCTTAAATGCCATCTAACATGTATAAAGTTTGACAGATACATATTTCTGTCGTTCTATAATCTGCACCATTTCCACAAATTGTTGTCCATAACCGACTGCGAAATGTCATACTCTATGTCTGACACGTCAACATATATAAAGACACGTTACTAAAAAAATATAGAAGTAAGAAATTTGGTATCAAAAGACGCACAACTATCTATTACAGGCATATCCGAAACAATGTGATGATAGCAGCATGCGTTTGGGTGTGATCGCGAAAATACCAGAGTAGGACATTCATGAACCATTAGGCCCGTATTCTGGGATCAGGTTTAGTTAAACTTGGTTTAAGCTAAACCTGCGGTCTAACTAAACTCGACTTAAACCTCAACTCCAGTCTAAGGCAAGTTTAACTCAATTTCAGTTTCTGAAGTCAGGTTTAGTTGAACCCGAGTATAAATAATGACGTATGTGCTGAACGATCAAGCATAGATGCAAACGAGTCGCTTTATCATAACTTTTGTTTGAAATGTGTTCATTATATAGGTGTTTTTTTCTAATTTATCATTTCTGTATTTTATATAATCAATTAAAAATGTTTTCATAACAATATGAAAAATTGATTTGTGTTTTTGAGGAAGTAATATGGCATCTTTGAACATCAACATCTTGAATGAAGACTCGATATGCCACAGTCACTGCGCTTTTACACTAGGTTCCCGCGTATCTCATGCCAACTTCTCGCGCGCAGTGTCTAAAGACAATTATCATTGAGCGCAAAACGCAATGCCAGGGCGTAACAATGCGCTTTGCGCGCGCAATACCGCCATGATCACGCAACAATTTACATTCAGGTGACAGGTGACAGGTGACAGGTGTTTTGTTTTAGCTCCTACATTTTCGGGATTATTATTGTTTATTCTACAAATCTTTCAAGGACACTGGAACCGCCGTGTAGGGCTTTTTATGACGAACAAGGGGATATACTTTTCATCATCGGACTGAGGTGAAGTTTGGCGTAAGTTCAATATTTATACCTAAAACTTCACAAATTAAAGACTTTCAAATAGATATCTCGCGCATCACCTGTCTTCAACTTTGTTTCAAACTTTGTTGTTATATATACGCGCATCACCTGTTACCATAGTACCATAAGCTGTTTCCATAGTGAGCGCCTGACACTGATTTGCGCACATACACTCTTGCATTGTGACGTCATGGCATCCAACGTTTTCCGAGCCCTAGATGACGAGGTCAGCGTGAAAAAGGAGGACACTGGTCAGGCAATCAAAGAGGCGGTAACGTACGCAGTAGTTACTGCAACTGGTGTGGAGAAGGCTAAGGAGGCTGGAAAGGGAAGGAAAGAGAAGGAGCGTGGAACGACCAGCCATGCCAGTGCGGCTTCCAGAGGGGGCGGTGGTGCTGTGGATGGTGGCTTGGATGACGGGCTTATCGCCAATATAGTCACCAAAGTCTTGGTGGCTATACAGCCCATCATCATCCAAGCCATATCGTCCGCAGTGACCGCTGCCATGACGACCGTCATTGAGCAGATGGCGAGTAAGCCGACCATGATGAATGTACCGACGGGTAGTACCGACGGAGGAGAGGCAGCACGAGCAGAGAGGAACGCTATCCGCTTTGAGGTCGACCGTCTCGAGCAGTACGGGCGGAGAGAAAGTGTTCGCATTTATGGAATTCCGGAGTCGAACAACGAGGACACCACCGACAAAGTGGTGGCGATGGCCGGAAGGATGAATGTAAACCTATCCAAAGCCGACATCAGCGTCAGCCACAGGCTGTCATCTGGGCGAGGGCCGCAGCAGGGAGGTGAGAAGGCGCGTCCCATCATCGCGAAGTTCGTGCGACGGGAGAAGAAGGTGGAAATTATGAAGAAGAAGCGTCACCTCCGGGAGCAGCCGAACATGGAGAGCGTCTACGTACAGGAAGATCTAACACCACTCCGCGCGAGGATGCTGCGAGCCATCAAGAACGACGAGAAGGTCAAGAAGGCGTGGACGATTGACGGACGGATCAGCTGTGTCGTCGACCAAAGAGGAAAGGAACTGAAGGTCATCGTCGACTCCCCAGACGATCTTTTCCGCCTCGGCTGGGACGGTGAGAGGATCGAGAGCTTGGTCCGACGTCACTCAAGTAGGACATAGGATAATGTAGGCACGCATCTTAAATCTGTCCATGTCCCACACGTAAACGATAGTATTCATATATTAGGACTCAATGTGTGTGGACTTCGAAAAAAACTTGAAATAGGTATTCTTGAACAATATATATTAGGTTTTGACTTTATTTGTCTATCAGAGACTAAAACACAAACAGACAATATATCAATAGACGGTTACAGGTTAATTTGTAAGGAGAGTATAGATAAGTCTCCATTAGGTGGTCATCATGGTATTTGTTTCCTTTATAAACAACAATATGAGAAGAACATTGAACAAATATATGATAACGGCCTTAGTGAATCTATACTGTGGATTAAGATTAAAAAAGAATTATATGGCTTTGAATTTGTTATTGGATCTGTTTATATTCCTCATGAGGGATCGAAATATTTTAATTCAGACATATTCGATGATATTCTTGATGACGTAATGTACATGCGTAGTATACTACAGATACCAATATGTCTCATTGGCGATTTTAACGCAAGAACAGGATTATTAAAAGATTACTTAGAGGAAGATAAATTTGACTGTCTATTAAATGTTCAGAACATGTCATTGAACCATGTAGTGACAATGAAGAGTTATTCGCCACATCAGAATAGACATAATGAAGATACTGTTGTTAATAATAATGGTCGTCAACTGATAAAACTATGTCAAACATCAGATATGCACATTATAAATGGCCGATATGGTGATGATTTGGGAAAAGGGAAATTAACTTGTGCCGATGCTAGCACTATTGATTATTGTATTACGTCAGTTGAATTATTGCCATTCATTCACAATTTTCGTGTTGATGATTTTGAGAAATGTATGTCGGACAAACACACTCCAATTTGTTTGACTCTGAAATTGAATGACTCTAGTCAAAGTGATATTATAGAAGCAGGAATAAAAAGTTGTCCTTTTAACGATGGTCAGCAATCATCAGTTATATTTAAATGGAATCCTGATCTTGCAAACAATTTTATGTTGAATTTGGATGACAAGAAAATTGCGGAAGTCTCAAAATTTATTGATGAAATATCAATTGACGAATATTGTAATTCAGCGAAATTAGTTGATAGCATAGTTGATTTAGTAAAGAATATATACTTTGATTCTGCAAAAAAGCTTGGAATGTCACGTACAATAAATAGGAATAGAAATAAACCCTCATTTAGACCATCTAAAGCGTGTACGGGAAAACCTTGGTTTAATGACGAATGTCAAAATTTAAGAAGAGAATTCTTTCGACTGCGGAAGAAGAAAAAAAAATGCCTGGAACAGGCAACTAAAATTAGATTAGACTCAAAACTCGCTGCGTTGCGAAAGAAATATAAGACTTTGATAGCCAAATTGAAAGAAGAATATGACAAAAAAACTCAAGACAATTTTAGAAGTTTGAAGAAAAAAAACCCAGCTGAATTTTGGAAACTATTAAAGCAAGGCGAACAAAAAGGTAATACTGACGTTAAAGTATCAATAGAATCTTTTAAGGAATTTTTTGAAAATTTGAATAAGAAAAGTGAGCGAAATGAAAGTCAGAATCAATTCAATAATGTTGAATACCAGCAACAAAATAATGAAATAAATATACCTTTTGTGGATAATGAGATTAAAAATCAAATTAAAAAACTGAAGAATAATAAATCTTCTGGTAATGATTCTATTTTGAATGAGTTTATTAAACATAGCAATAATCAAATGATATCTTTAATAAGGAAAATGTTCAATGTAATATTAGACAGTGGGCACGTCCCTCAGGACTGGACTATCGGTGTTTTATGCCCAATTTATAAGAAGAAAGGATCAACACATGATCCAGATAACTATCGACCGATTACTTTATTGAGTTGTTTAGGGAAGCTTTTTACTGCTGTATTGAATGAGCGGCTAACACAGTACGTTGATGCCTATAATTTAATGGGAGAAGAACAGGCCGGTTTTCGCAAGAATTATTCTACGCTAGATCATACTTTTGTTTTGTACTCTTTAATTGATATTTATCTATCAGAAAAGAAAAGAATATACAGCGCTTTTGTTGATTATAGGAAAGCATTCGACTCTGTTGATAGAAATTTATTGTGGTATAAAATGTTACGATACAATATTAATGGCAAAATCCTTGCACTTGTTCAAGATATGTATAATAACGCCAAGTCATATGTTCGAAGTAACGCAGAACGTTCCGACCTATTTGAATGTAATGTAGGAGTAAGACAAGGTGATAACCTATCGCCCTTACTATTTGCAATGTTTATAAATGATTTTGAATCAACCTTACGAGAAAACTGCAAAGGTGTTAATTTGCTCCCTCGTAACATTGAAAAGAAAGTACATGATGAAGGTGTAAATGTGTTTTTGAAGTTGTTCACTCTTTTATATGCAGATGACACTATCATTTTTGCTGAGTCTGAAAATGATCTCCAAATTGCTTTAGATAATGTTAATAGATACTGTAATAAATGGTCCTTGAAAGTTAATACTAACAAAACTAAAGTGGTAATATTTTCTCGTGGAAAAATCAGGAAATTACCTGTTTTTCGTTTGGGAAATGACATTTTAGAAATAGTAGATGATTATGTATACCTTGGAACAACATTCAATTACAATAATCATTTTAAGAAGGCTCAAAATAAACAAATTATTCAAGCCCGAAAGGCGATGTTTAGTTTAAGAGCAAAATCAAAATCGCTTAGTTTACCAATAGATATTGAATTGGATCTTTTTGAAAAACTTGTCAATCCTATTCTTTTATATGGAAGCGAAGTTTGGGGTTGTGAAGAAAATTTAAAAGAAATTGAACACTTTCAAATTACCTTTTATAAACAATTACTAAAAATCAATAAAAGTAGTGCAAATTGTATGGCATTTGGCGAATTAGGAAAGCATAGTATTTTGAAAGATATTGAAATGAGAATGTTATTATTTTGGATAAGGATTGTTATAAGTAAAACTTCAAAGTTATCACACATTGTTTATGACATAATGAAAATGATGTTTAATCTTGATATATACCGTTCCCCTTGGTTAGTCAAAATAAAGAATTCAATAGATAAACTGGGATTGTCGTATTTATGGGATAGCATAGAGAGCAAAGACCCAAAGTGGCTTGAATTGACAATAAAACAACGGTTAAATGACGTCTACTCTCAAAATTGGCATTATGAAGTAAACCGTAATTCACATTGTTTGAATTATCGCATTTTTAAACAAACATGTACTTTCGAAAAATGCCTCATGAAATTACCATTTAAGCATAGAGTAATAATTTGTAAATTTAGATGTGGAAATCATCGTCTGCCAATTGTTTCCGGTAGATATTCAAACGTGGATAGATCACAACGATTATGTACTTTGTGCAATCATTCTAAACTTGGGGATGAATTCCATTACCTATTTGAATGTACGGAATTTGAACTAGCAAGGAAGAAATTCCTCGATAACTACTTTAAAAAACGGCCGGACACTATCAAAATGTATAAATTGTTTAATTCCCCTTTGCCGTCGACATTGTTGAAGCTATCCAAATTCTGCAGCATCATTATGGACAGATTTAAATAAATATTGTGTATATTTTTGTATATTATTGTACATACGACAAAGAATTATCACTGCTTGTATTTCAATATTGAAAATCAAACATTAAGTGTAAAATAAAATTTTTTAGATTTTCACAGTGATAAATCTGAAACTGAAATAATTTGTAACTAATTCATTTAGTGCCTTTAATTAATTTATTGATTACTACATCACCTGCATATCAATGTATAACAAACTTACAATTAGAGAACATTACTTTGTAAATATTAGATGTTTTCATTATACTTTGTAAATATTATATGATTATACTTTGTACATATTGTATATAACTATGTGACATTATTCAATGAGACATTTCTTATATTGTTATCTTCAATACCCTTGTTAAGGGTGAAAGGATATTAATAAATTTCATTTCATTTTCATTTCATTTCATTTCATTTCATTTCATTTCATGCTTTAAACATGTAACTAGCGCATCACAACTAAATCGCGCAAATTCTGACTTACAGACGCTTGCTATGTTTTTGTGTATAAACTATTTATAATCCATGCAATGCATGCACTCTGAGCATTACAAAAACTTGTCAAATTTAACAGAAAAGCTGCGCTAACATAAAAGTAACTTGAATCTGTACCATGGAATTCACACAAGTTCTTCATCATAAAAGGTATGTTTTCTCTATCGTAAAATTCTATTGGGTACCATGGCATTATTTTTCTTAATCATGACTTAAGGCCACTCATCACCGTTATCTTCCCGGCCCGGCCGGCCGCGTCGGCACCACGGTAGATAACTGATGGACATTGCATGCAGCTTTTCTTGATTGAATTTGACGAGTTTATTGCTGTTTTTAATGAAAATGAACACCTAGCCTTACATACAACAAGCCTTCCAACGCAATTTTTTATTGATTTACAGATATAAAAACGAAATAAACATTATTTTCGAGTATCGTAGCATGGTTGACAGTTGCTTAAACCATCTTTAAACTATGTGCACACATGGTTTAACTCACGCCTATACTGCACACGTTAAAGTTAAACCTGCCTTAAACTCATCCAAAACCTTAAACCTTAAACCCGACTCCAGAATATGGTATTTAGACTTGAGGTTTAAATCCCGAGTTTAAACCTGCCTTAAACCGGAAGTTTAACTAAACCTGACCCCAGAATACCGGCCGATTTAAGGCGCTTTTAACGTACAGTAGGGGTACAATCCTTACTATGTGTTGTCTGGCCTTCCAGTAGTTAGTTCGCGAGGTTGTCCGCCTAGGCTGTGCTTCTACAAGGTCCTAAAAGACAATTATGGGCCCAAACCTTTTATAACATTCCATGTCTGTAAAAACCCCTGTGTTCCCTGGGTATTTTAGTCATTTATACGTTTTAACCATTCAGGTATCATTGAAATTATAAAAAAGTGTCTGTATATGATTGCTTACATATTTAGTGACTACGATTCAATTAAATCAGAATTTGAAATACGAATATGCCCTAATAACTTATTATTCTGGTTATTGTACGTAATATTATAACTCAATAATTACCTCATCCATCTCCAACGGACCATGATATGCCTTCTTGGCTTCTTTAAACTGCAGCCATTGGAGGGGTATCTCTTCTCCCATGTACGGTTCTTCCCTTGCGACTTTCAGGATTTGTTTCTTCAGTGCCTTGAGCTGGAAGAGACATATATTGGTTTCAATTAAATACATGTATATCGATATAGATTAGTAGGCTAATAGTAGTAACCTTTTTTACACAAAGTAAACCCCTTTAACCCTCCAAGGTCCGTACTATGCCTTTTTCTAACGGCGAGGCCGCGCGGTAGTAAGTGATTTAATTGTGTTTTGAGAAATTCACTCGTCGACATTTTTTAAAAGGATCTAGTAACTTTGTTGGCAAGTTCAAAAAGTGATGAGCGATTAAAATAATGTGTATTGGAGTGATCTGATATGTCCACAAAGTAATGCGTGAACATTTCACGTTAATTTCATGTTGTTATGGCCCAGATACGAGCAAATATGCAGCGTGTCCGGACTACTACCCCCTGGACAACCACCCCCCGGACGATTACCCCCCGGACAACTACCCCCCTAGGACAATTACCCCCCGGACAACTACCACCCGGACAATTACCCCCCTAGGACAATTACCCCCCAAGACAATTACCCCCCAAGACAACTACCCCCCAAGACAATTACCCCCCGGGACAATTACCCCCCCCCCCCCCCCCCCAAGACAATTACCCCCCAAGACAATTACCCCCTAAGACAACTACCCCCCAAGACAACTACCCCCCGGACAATATTACCCCCCGGACAACTACCCCCCGGACAACTACCCCCCGGACAATTACCCCCCGGACAATTACCCCCCGGACAACTACCCCCCGGACAATTATCCCCCGGACAACTACCCCCCGGACAACTACCCCCCGGACAACTACCCCCCGGACAACTACCCCCCGGACAACTACCCCCCGGACAACTACCCCCGGACAACTACCCCCCCCCCCCCGGACAATTACCCCCCAGACAACTACCCCCGGGACAATTATCCCCAAGACAATTACCCCAAGTCATCTTCCAGTCGCGTAGCGAGGGTGAACGGATGGGGGGGGGGGGGGGGGGGGGAGCACAACTGCGAGGTAGTGGAGCGATATGATGCATATCATAGTATAAAGTTGTTAACTGGTGTTGGAGGGAAAAGCACGGAATTGTCCACTCCCAAGGGATTTTAAATGCGATTGAGTACATTTTCTTCACGAAATAGCATTTAAAATCCGGGAACATTCCATGATTTCCCGACAGCAAGTTAACAGCTGTTGTATCATCTGAATTGCCATGTAACAGTGCCATGTAATATCCAAAAATATTACATGGCAGCTCATGTAGGTTACTAAGTCAGGTAATAAACAGTAATATTATAATTATGATACGTAGTTCAAGCTATGGAATCAAACATACATAATGTATGCATATTAAAGATAAATAACAGTTTTGGGAAAGTTACAGAAAACATTTATAATGTATCAATATTGTTGAATAAGTATCTAAACAGGGCTTGTGTGGTAAAATCCGAACCTAACGATGCGTTAAATGCAGAAATATCGGCCCGCCCGTGAAATGTATAAATCCACAGCCCGTTCGCACCTGTCCGCGCCGCTAGCGCTGGACTGGAGTATCGACAAGCTGGGGACAAGCCCGTATAGCGAACGCACCTGGTCAATAATGCAAGTAGCGTATGCGCGATTCCGCTTTGGCGATATCTATCCGCAGCGGAACGATTTGATAATTTACCAAATATATCAATTAGTAGGCGGTTTCAGGAAAAATTTGTATCATCCCGTATTAGTAAAAACATATTATTTCACATCATTGGTAATAAGAACTTCCATTTCATTTTTTAAGAGGGGGGCGTTTCCAAAACTGGCCTATACCTTTAAAAAGTGGGAGAGACAATCACCTCCACCTATAGGGTTGGGGGGGGGGGGGGGGGGAGGCATGTCCCCCCTTCCGTCCCCCGGGTGCATTGTGTGCATTCAATTTTGCCAATGTTGGTTGTATTTAGCAGTTCAAATCGTTTTTTAGCATTATGATTCATATATTGATTATTCAGAAACATTTTGTTTGCATTCGATTTAAAACGTATTTCGATTTCGAGTAAATTCGTGATTACGTAATACCGCCCTCCCGGGCAATTGAATACTTTTACTGTATAGTGTCGATCAGGAGAGAAATAAAACTCACGTCTACATCATTCTGAGAGTCTTGCAACTGAGCTTTAGTATTCAATAAAAACATACATTATGCCACATGGCGGATAAATATAACTCATTCCTGGTAATCGGGCGAACGCGCGGTTGCGGTTACCGTTAAGTAGGTCGTGGGAACCTGGGAATCGAACATGATAATATCTATTTGATTTTGCAAACACAATAAATGCAAATAGCGTGTTCTTTTTAGTTGAATGCTAAAAGTGGTAAATCACTTGATCGAAAAGCTAAATCGTATGAACATAATACAATTTTGAACCAAAATTACAAGCCTTCAGCTCAATTTCGTGAAATTGAATGACACGCTTATTGAAACGAATGAAAAGCTTACGAAATTGACCGAAAAACATATATACATGTGATACGCCTAGGTCACACATGCACCGGAATTCAGGGGCGTCGATCACGGGGGGATGGGGGGATATATCCCCCCCCCAATATTTGAGGTGGGGGGGATGGCCTGTATTATCATCCCCCCCCCCCCAATATTTGGGAGGGTAAAAAAAAAAAAAAAAAAGTATACTGGCGCATGTAATTGTGTGTTATGATATATGTGCCTGTATATTTTGTCTGAAGTGAGATTAATCAATATAATACATGAATGCCTAAACATTACAGACTAATTAGTGGCGTAGCGACCGGGGGGGGGGGGGGGGGGGGGGCTGTCGGCACGTGCCCCTAATAATAATATTAAAACAAAAACAAACGGGGATATTTGGTTTCTGCAAACTTGATTTCATTAATTGTGTTTATCTATAACACGGTAACTCAGAAACAAGTTTATAAAACGTGAAATTGATGCCTTAGGTATGCTCCAGATTGCACAATTTCAAGCCCCCAAATGCCAAAGCTTCCTACCGTGGGAGGGGGGACACCCCCCTCCCACACCCACCCCCCCAGGCGCGGATCTACGGGGGGGGGGGGGGGGGGGGGGTGTTAGGGGGTTTAAAACCTCCCCCTTGGGCTGCCAAGTGAAAATGTGATGTGCATAGACGAACGCCATCATGGGTTAACCCCCCCCCCCCCCTTGGGCTGCCAAGTGAAAATGTGATGTGCATAGAAAAACGCCATCATTGTGTCCAGACCCACACAGTATCCGTATCGTCATTGGTCAACCCCCCCCCCCCCCCCCCCCCCTTAGCAAAATAACCAAAAAAAAATCGCCTCGCCGCTACGCGGCTCGTGGACGATGCTCCGCGTCGTCATTGGGTCAAACTCCCCCCCCCTTAGCAAAATAGCCAAAAAAAAATCGCCGCTTCGCGGCTCGTGGACGATGCTCCGCATCGTCATTGGGTCAAACACCCCCCTTAGCAAAATAGCCACCAAAAAAATCGCCTCGCCGCTTCGCGGCTCGTGGGACGATGCTCCGCATCGTCATTGGGTCAAACCCCCCCCTTAGCAAAAAGCTAGATCCGCCCATGCCCCCCTCGGTCGCTTCGCTCCCTCGCAATGACTGATCATCCCCCCCCCCAACCATGAGAAGAAATCGACGCCCTTGCACCGGATGCCGCACAATCTTTTTTACGTACATTTCGAATTGCGATATCGTACGATGTCTGCAGTATATTCGTGTATTGGCAGTCCCGTAGCATGGGGGTGCGTACACCCCCCCCCCCCCATTCAGAAAGGTCCACTTTTTATCGTTCTCGGTCTCGGGCAGCGATCGGCCCATTTGACATTTGACGACCCCAACTCCCTGCTTACAAAACTAAAACAGTGGTCTAAATCAGCGACGGTAATTATCCATGGGGTAGTTGTCAGGGGGGGGGGGGGGTAATATTCCCGGGGGGTAGTTGTCCGGGGGGTTAATTGTCCGGGGGGGTAGTTGTCTGGGGGGTAGTTGTCCGGGGGGGTAATTGTCCGGGGGGTAGTTGTCTGGGGGGGTAGTTGTCCGGGGGGGTAGTTGTCCGGGGGGGTAATTGTCCGGGGGGTAGTTGTCCCGGGGGGGTAGTTGTCTTGGGGGGGTAGTTGTCTTGGGGGGTAATGTCTTGGGGGTAATTGTCTTGGGGGGTAATTGTCCGGGGGGTAGTTGTCTGGGGGGTAGTTGTCCGGGGGTAGTTGTCCGGGGGGTAATTGTCCGGGGGGTAGTTGTCCGGGGGGTAGTTGTCTTGGGGGGGTAGTTGTCTTGGGGGGGTAATTGTCTTGGGGGTAATTGTCTTGGGGGGGTAATTGTCTTGGGGGGGTAATTATCTTGGGGGGTAATTGTCCTAGGGGGGTAATTGTCCGGGTGGTAGTTGTCCGGGGGGTAATTGTCCTAGGGGGGTAGTTGTCCGGGGGGTAATCGTCCGGGGGGTGGTTGTCCAGGGGGGTAGTAATCCTAGAAAACCGTTCAATGCTCACAGTCAGTCTTCCCTTCCGGTTGATCTCATCACACAGTGCGTTCAGATCATCGGTGGTACGGCATCTCGTGAATCTGTGATAGACATAACAGAACCACACAATTATAAGCGAGTTCATTTCTGTGAAGAAAAAATAATGTTACATTGAAACAGTAAGTGGCGCCTTGTAACTAAAGATTACAGGGATCTAGTAACTGTATCGACATGTACAAAGAGCGATGAATGGTTGTTACAATGTATTGTTGTTTTCTGAGATTGTGTGAATATTTCAAGTTAATATGGCCGAGAAATGAAAGAAAATGCAAAGTGATATTCGGTTACTCATTGCACTGACTTTGCACACGGTTACGACTATCCAGTGGATAGTTTAGCATATTCACACTTAAATGGTAAATATCGTTTATAACGAAATTGTAAATACTATTGTATTGTAAATACGAGTACAACAAGGTATGAGGGAGCCGCTAGAATTCCAATTGGGGTTCTGAGGATTTTGACAATGTTACTAAGTCCCTTTAAAATGTTCTAGATCCTATAGACAAACCTAAATCCCTTTAATCTGAAAAGGCAAACCACAAATAACTTTGGGTGGGTAGAACATAAAAGTTTACTTATATTAAGTTTACATTTACAAAGTAGAAAACAAACTTATAATACAAACATAGCAACAATATTTGTTATGGATAACAAATATAATTGTTGAGCCAAGCTACAGGCATACGGTTATGTTATGAACATGTAATAAGTTCCTGCTTTCCATGTCTCGCATTAAATATCATACGTGTATGAAGGAAGAGTTTGTGTATATTATGCATGGTGTTGTTACAGTATGTGTTTGATTAGACAGAAAATCCACCTCGTTCTGGAGGGATTCTTTGATATTACGACGTCATACTATCCCCTCCTTTACAAGGTAGTGTAAAGCCCGGCGCAGACAGAGCCGACTCGACCCCGATCCGAACTGGTTTAAATCAGGCTAGAGTTGGGCCCGGTCGGTCGGAGCAGATTTATCGCGTTGAATCGGCCCCAACTGGCATCCGACTGTCTCTCAACAGGCAAAATGTGTGTCGCGAGGCCCTGAAAAACTGAGCCGATCGGAATGACAACCAGTTGAGTCGGCTCTGTCTGCGTCGGGCATTAGATGATAATGATACAGAACATAGTCTCAGTGGACCAAACGATAGGAATATAGACCGATTTTTCGGTATAGTGTTTGATGTGAAGTATCTTCTGTAAGAATGTTGTTTCTGGAGATAGTTGTCATGAATTTTGATTCATGAACAACTTTGTGCATGGCACGTTAATGTATGTTTGGTGATATTTCGAGTACTAATCCACATGACAATATGTGCGTGTGTGTGTGCGTATGTGAATATGTGTTTGTATGTGCGTATAACAGTATACATTTGTGTACTGTTAATTTGATATTTAACATGTTAGATTTATTTGTAATGTGTAAGGTTATGTAATTATTTTGCTGTTCATTTGTATGTAATCTTAATTCTTTTTTTTTTTTATTGTGAGGCATTAAAAAAAAAACATTTTAAAATGTGTGCGTGTGTGTGTGTGTGTGTGTGTGAGTGTGTGTGAGTGTATGTGTAACAACTTGTATCTGATTAAGTGTGTGTATATGAGTGCATGTGTACATACACGGTTTTATAACTACGATAAAAAAAACGATATGTTGAGTACTCACGAAATGCTCTTGAGAGAGGTGTGAGCCTCCATGGATCGGATGATGTCGGTTACCCACTGGTTACCAACATACAGGTCTGTGACTGACAGCTTGGTGAGACTGGGACATGACATCATCACTGCCTCGCTGAATGATGCAGGGTCAGACAGTCTCACATACAATACACCGCATACGCGTAATTCAAGGAGATGGGTGAACCAGAAGCAGATCTCAGATATTGTGGTTGATTCAACGATGATGCCACTGAATGAGATGGTTAATTTCTCCACATCGGGGCATAGCGCGGGTATTATCACCAGATGACAGAGATATTTCATCGAGCCGATATCCACATCAATCTCCAAGAGAGAACTAGCAACGAGAAGGTTCCTGTCCGGCGTGTAAACAAAAATCAAACACCCATAATTAATGTGTGTACCATGTTTACAGCTCTTACATAATGCTTCTTAAATTGTCAATTCGAAATGTAAGGCTGGTAAAACAATTTTTGTTTTATCCCTCTCGACATGTAATGCAACACCTTTTGGGCCATGCGTAATGCCTCGGTCACACCTTTGCGTATTGGCTGGTGTATTGCTGCGTATTGCTCGAACGCAGACAAACGCAGATACACCCAATAAAGCGCAATGATGCGAGCTCACTACGTACTCAATACGCAGACTAGCGCAGGGGTCTGCGTATGTCGCTCGCTAGTTTTAACATTTTCTAAACTCTCGCAAGCAAACGCAAGGTCAAATTGCATACGAGCGGGAGCGAGTG
This sequence comes from Echinarachnius parma, assembly GCA_037951105.1. NCBI lineage: Eukaryota > Metazoa > Echinodermata > Echinoidea > Clypeasteroida > Echinarachniidae > Echinarachnius > Echinarachnius parma. Next base: position 2,780 of record JBAMJV010001667.1, on the reverse strand, counting down.
ACAACCAGTGAATGCGAGCAACCGCGAGCGACAGCGAGTGACCTAGCGCAGGTATACGCAATCATTCGCACCTCATTTTTTTAGAGCGCGTGTCACTGCGTATAGCTGCGTTTCCCACACGATTTACCTCGCTGTAGCTCGTTGTCGTTCGCATGATTGCGCGTATTGTTGCGCTGTTGCTCGCACACCGCTCCAGACCTAGCAACACGAATCACTGCGATGGCCGCTCGCTTTGCTGCGAGTCTCGCTCGTGTGCCACTCGCTATGCTGCGAGTCTAGCTCGTGCGCCATTCGCTTTAGCTCGCTCTCGCTGGTTCCCGCTCGCTTTAGCTCGCTAGCACTACGATTGGCTGCCTAGCAGGACGATTGGCAATAAAAGACGGGCCGCAAAATGACCAGTTTTTATATACCGCCGCAGCCCGAGCGAGCTGGTACGCTTCAGAACGAGTTGGCACGCAACAGTACGAACGGCAGTCGAGCTAAAGCGAGCAAATACGCAGTGATACGCAACAATACCAACTGGTGCGAGCGGCTAGCGAGCGGCAAGCGAGCAAAGCACGAGTTCCATACGCAATGTGTCGAGCACACAGCGTATTGAATCGTACTGCTTCGAGCAACAGCGAGCTAAAGCGGCCTAGGCAACCATAGGCAACCGTACGCAGTCTCTATACGAGCGGCATACGAGCTACATACGCAATAGTGTGACTGCTAACTTCAAAATCGCTGCGTATTGCTGGGTAAGGCTGCGTATTGATATACCCCGCTAGCGCAGCAATACGCAGCAACATACGCAAAGGTGTGACCAAGGCATTATATATGCATTCGAGACGATATGATCCATATGGCAGAATAACACACGCACGATTAACATAAGTATGATCTCAAGAAGTAAATATCACATCTTTAACTTGTTGACATTCAAAAAGGGTATACAAAATGTACTTTAAAAGAACAGGTCAATACAGGGATGTACAATGTAAATCCCTTTAAATTATGTCAGCACAATAGACATATGAGACAGCTGATTGGAGTTCATGAAAAGTATTTAAATACAGTTTATATTGTATTTATTCATTTATTTATTCATTCAGTCTTCTTTAAAAAAGAAAACAATGGGTAGCCCCATTAAGTGCCACATAGTCCTGCTGTACAGGGTGGAATTAACAAAAGTAAACATTGAAAACACAGTACAAACACATACATACAAACATAAATACATTCAACACTTTGCAATTAATACAAAGTTACATGAGGGATATGACAAATTCAAAATAAAACTGTAAAAATGTAAAGGAATCAAATGATGTAAGTTATTGTGATATTATATAATGTTGTGGTGCTGCCGAAGGCGTTTTAACAATATGTTTAGTATAGGAGATATTTGAACATACATGGGTATAGTGCGTTATAAAGTTTACTTGCAGCATACGAGAAGGAATGTTTTTTGTTGTATTCAGTTCTAGGTTGTGGCAAGTAAAATTGCCTAGAAATGATATAACATTAATGTTAGATTCCGCTTATATACTAACTTACAAAGATAGTGTGGGGTAAGGTTGTGCACTAACCTATGCACCGTAACATAATAATAACAGTTTATTATTTGTTCAACGGAAATAAAGGTTAAACAGAAAATATGAAATGCACGAAGAAATATTTGCATTATTGTATTACCTTTGTAATTATTATCGACTTATCTATATTGATTTTTTAAATTGATACTACATGTATATGGAGTGTGATCATGAGTATAAATGTATGCCTATTACGAGAAATTATGTCAGAGTGAATTGAATATCTATTAGTTCAGAAATATTGTTAAAATGGGTTTTAAACAACTTCTCAACCTTGCTCATTCTAACGAAATATGTCAGCATGTCTTTGTAATGCCATATGTCTTTGTTTGGGGATATCAATGATTTTATTTCATTATGAGTAAAAACGAATCACCAGCCCCGTGCCACAATGTACTTGCACTAACCGATTCATCAGGTGCACGTGTGTCTGGGCCAGTGCGGATGTCACATGCGTCTGAATCAGCGTTGTCCGAGTCAACGTCACTGTGACTTGTGTCTGAGCCAGGTTTAATGTGGCGTAATGTGAGTGACTGGAGGTTCGGTAGTGACTGGATGATGACAAGGCAGCGCCGTATCAGAGTCATCCCTATCAGCTTAACATGTGTGATCTGTAGTAGTGTAGAACAAACTGATATTAAGAAATTCAGAAATTCAATAGAGTTAAAAAATATAACATCTGGGTCCCGTTGCAGAAAGAGATACAATCGATTGTAAGTCACGATTGATCGTAAGTCAGAAAATTTACGCGTTTCAACCAATCAGATTTGCGCATCTAGAACACGTGATCTGACTTACGATTAATTGCAACTTACAATCGATTGTATCTCTTTCTGCAACGGGGCCCAGGAAACATAACTCATATATATATTACTTGCACAGTGTATAGGCAAATACATAGTACTCCTATTTGTAGGAAAAGGTGGAGGTGGGGGGGGGGGGGGGGGGGGGAGGGTGTCGGGGGGACTTTTCGACGTATTGTTGTTATATTGGAAACGGTTGCTAACCTGCTACCGGAACCTTGTGGGCTATGTACGAAGTCTGGGACTTCGGAATCTAGAAGGACGTGGTGTAGTGGCAAGATTGATAGAGCACGTGCCTTCCGATCGTGATGTCCCGAGTTCAAACCCAGAGTATGCCCATCGCGTTTTTCTTCAGCAAGAAAATGTATCCACATTTGCTTCTTTGTCCACCCAGGTGTATAAATGG